>JAABOM020058725.1:0-13591 GCA_011800125.2 Solanum clarkiae
CCTATTTTTAATTAACATGGGATAAATAATATAGAATATTAACTAACCATTTATTTTTAATCCACCAACTACAATAATTATCTAAATTATCCCCTAACTAAATAAATAAGATATTAAATAGACCAACATGCCCTATTAAAATTTCACGAGATAAATGTTTTATAATATTCGAAATCCTACATCTCAAAATGACTTAATGGGTTGTTACAACTTCCTGCCTATTTCTTCCAAATAACCCACCATCCATATCATTACTTTCCTAGCTTCAGCTATTGCTACATACTCAGCGTCAGTCGATGAAAAGGCAATACACTTCTGAAGCTTAGACATCCAGCTAACTGGTGTTCCATCTATAGTGTAGATATACCCGGATGTGCTCTTGCTCGAATCCACATCTCCACTCAGATCAACATAATCGATACCATTTTGTTGTGAATATCCCTTAACCACCAATCGGGCCTTGAAGCTTCTCTTTCCATCTGAGTCAGCTTTGATTCTAAACACCCATTTGTTCAACAAAGCTCTCTTCCCTGTAGGCAACTCAGTCAGCACCCACGTGTTGTTCATCTCAAGTAAACTCATCTCATCATCCATGGCTTGCTCTTACTTGATTCAATTCTCCACTAGTAAGGTCTCATCAAAAGATTCTAGTTCTCCTTCATCAGTCAATAATAGATAATGTAATGAAGGTGAATACCTATCTGGTGACCTGATAATTCTGCATGATCTCCTCAACTTCTGCTCTGGTGTTACTTGTTCCACCTCAGGTTCTTCAGCAATCATCTCTAGAGTTTCTTGAGTTTCGGTGGCAACATTGGTAGGCTAACTCCTCTGCAACTCAACTTCAACTCCTACTTGCTTTGCATTCTCTGGACCCGACATATCCTTGGCCTTGTACAAGACATTCTTATCAAATGTCATGTCACAATGCCTTAGGATTTTTCAGTTTTTATCATCCCAAAACCTATAACCAAATATATCAGAACCTTAGCATCAAGCATGTCTCTCTTCTTCGGATCAACATGAACGTAAGTCGTGCAACCAAAAGTCCTCAAGTGAGAATACTTGAGTTCTTTTCCCATCTACACTTCTTCTAGAATCTTGAACACCAAAGGAACTGATGGTCCTCTATTAATCAAATATGCAGTCGTCTTCACAACATCTACCCAAAACCTTTTCGCAATCCAGAATGTATCCTCATACTCCGTTCACGCTTATTCAATGTTCTGTTCATCCTCTTAGCAACTCCATTCTTCCTCACCTTCCTGAGAACTGTTCTCAACATTCTAATTCCCTAAGCTGCACAGAGTACCTTAAATTCTAACTGGTCATATTCGCCATCATTATCAGATCTCAGACATTTGATTTTCAACTTCAGCCTTCCACCTTTTGAAGGTGGCAAATACATCTGATTTGTGCTTAAGAAAGTAAACCTATACCTTGCTGCTGAAATTATCAATAAAGGTAACATAGAATCTAGATCTACCAAGTGACGAGACTGGAGATGGTCCCCAAATATCTATATGAACCATTTCCAATGGCGCTTTCCTTAGTTCTTTCGTAACCTTTATGAAGCTAACTCGTACATATTTGCCAGCGCCTTCAACAGACCTACTATTGTCTTTTCCTTGACGATGTTGAAAGCCACATTTCTGGTCAAAGTTAACCAAATCAAACCCAGCGCCTGACGATCCTTGAGCTTCTAATCTTCTTCTTTCATGGATTTTGGCTTCATCCCAGACAAGGGTTCATGAAGATCCTTTTGATATAGATAATCTTCAATTTGCATCTTCCAGAAACCAAAATCAGATCCATCAAACTTTTTGATTCCGATCTTTGAACTCTCCATCTGCACAGATCATAGTGATTCCTGCCCCACGGTGGGCGCCAATTGTTAGAAAATATGATATGAAGATCTAAGAGGGAGGAGAAAGATTAAGGAAGAAGAAATTCTTCCTAAAGAGAAGGCAGAGAAAATTTGTGAAGAGAGAGAAAGTTGCTTTCGTGGTAACGCCTAATGGATAAACTCTACGGGGATAGGATATATATATATATTAAATATATATGGATAATTGCATAGAATATATTTATACACGGAGATTATTTGGGGAATGCTTTACAATTCTTACTTACTTGTAAGATTGTTGGATTTATGAATTCCTAACAAATGAAATGACCCTCCTATTTATACAACTTCCTAAGGGCCCTAGCTGTTGCTACAGTGTCATTTCTAGCCGTTGCTACAGTACCATTTCTAGTCATTGCTACAGTGCCCTGACCGTTGCTACAGTGCCCTAAGAGTTTTGGAGCCTTCCGGAGTATGTCAGACATGTTTCTTAGCATAGGACATAGATATAATCATTAGGATCCACAACCTAACAATGATTAGCCATGCATTTAAAAAAGCTTCAAAGAATAATCAGTTGACTTCACATATTCAAAAGGATATTATAAATGCATGTAAGACTGAAACAGTCAACTGTATAATTGAGGATTTAAATAATGATCACCTTTTCATCTTAGTTGATGAATATCAAATTGTGATGTAAGGAGCAAATCACTATCGTTTTACGATATGTTGATAGAACGGAAAGTGTAATGGAGCGATTTTTTGATATTGTTCATGTTCGTGATATTATTACTTTGTCTCTAAAATGGAATTACTGATTTACTTGCTCAACATTTCTTAAGTCAATCCTATATAGTGGACAATGTTATGATGGAGCAAGTGATATGTAAGGTGATATAAATGGACTAAAAATCTTGATGTAACAAGAAAGTAAAGGTGCTCATTCTATTCATTATTTTGCTCATCAACTTTAATTAACTCTTTTTGTGATTTCTAAAAAATGTGATGAAGTGCAGGAGCTTTTAATGTTGATTTCTAATATATTAAATGTGGAGGAAGTTTCTTAATTTCAAGCATAGATATGAACTTCATGACTCTTAAGCAGAAGAAATTGAGGCATTACCTAAAGATAAACTTGAAACTAGTAAAGACTTGAATCAAGAATTAGGTCCTGCTAGAGCAGGTTACACTTGATGGAGATCTCGTTACAAATCTGTTAATAATTTTATTCTCATATTGTTTAGTCTTATCAAGGATTTATGTTGAGCGCTTTCTGTTTATCGTTAGTGATGGATGAGCTGACACAGTCCATTCAAGAGAAGGTTCCATGGTATATACTATTTGCAGATGATATCATACTGATTGATGAGACTCAGGCTAAAGTTAATGATAGGTTGGAGATTTAGAGACACGTTTTAGAATTCAAAGGGTTCAAATTGAGCAGGACCAAAATATAATACTTGAAGTGTGAATTGGTGTTGCGACGGATGAAACAGACATTCACTGTGAGGCTTTCTAATCTTCTTCTTCCTCTTCTACTTTCTCCTCTTCTTCTTCTTCTTCATTTTTTCTTAAACAGTCAGAGTCTTTACAATAACAAATTTCAACTCAACTAGTGATAAGGTTGAGTATGAAATTAATATATTGATGTTGCCCATATTGTCTTTTTTTTTAAATTTTTATTAGTTATATTATAAGATTATATTTTAACAAAACGTATTCATTATATAATAATAGTAGTACAAACTTATGAATATTTTAAATATTTTTTAAAACATTTGGCATAAATCATATTTGTTGAGATAGTTAAATATTTTACAAAAGAAATTGAGGCCAAAAAACATGATGAAAATTTACCAAAACTTTATCCAAAAATAATTTATCAATCGAGAATATTTTAAAAATTTAAAACCAAACGCTAACTTGACTCTTTCCTTAAATAATACTAGCTGAATTGGAAGGATATATATTTGTTTTGCCATACAAATGAGGTCGCAAAAATTGAATTTTCTTCCTTATTTTGTCTTTTCATCATGGAAAAAAAAGAAAAAGAAAAACATGTCTCTTTTGTTTAACTTAGCAAAGCAACGTGGAAGTTGTCCCAATAATTATTCCACCTTGTGGACATTTCTTTCTTTACTAGTTATTAGAACCCATTTAACACAGACCCAATATTTATTATTTTTAAATTTCAATTTATGTGATATTAATAGACTTTTAAAATATATTTTATAAATATCTTATTGTGATTTATACTACATTTTATGTTATTCAATTTATGTTGCACATATAAAATAAAATGATTTATCAGGGATAATATTGTAAAATCACATTAGAAACAATTAAGGAAATAATCGATAGAAATGATAAAATAAAAATATGTTGCAACTGCCTATAAATCGACAGCTGCCTGCTTAACTGCCACGATAAAGTAAAAATAAGTTGCAGTTGCCTGCTTAAGCAGACATGTCGAATCAGGCATGTCGGTCGAGATGTGCATGCTTATCCACAACTATCTGCTTAAAAATATAAGTCAATCGACAATTACTTGCTTAAGTAGGCATGTCGACCGAGATGTGCCTCCTTATTGACACTTATATATATGTAATAGATTTATTACGTTTAAAATATCTAGGTATTCGTTAAAATTTGTAGTTTGAGTCTTTTGTTTATTTCTATTGTATTATTTATGGTAATCTCTTCGTCTTCATTTAAGAATTATATTCTTTTGTATGTAATTTGTAACGCCTGGTAAAATTATCAAAATATCCCTAGAATAGAGATATGCATGTAACGCATCTTCCCATGTTTTGTTTGCGAATCTGAGACCGGATATGCAATCATCATGAAAAATTGAGTGGGAAAATGGTATCTTTCAAATTTTAGAGTCATCCGATCGAAAAATAATTTTTCAATCCAAAACGGTTTCCAGAGGCTATGCATTGCCTTGTGTTTTTCTTAAATTTTTCGACAGGAAATTGAAAACTAGTTCGAAAAATTTTAAGGAAAATATAGTGACCCGGATTTTTGTACAACTTTAGTGATGCTTGGAATTTAGTTCCGAAAAATTTTGGGCAAGGTGACATCTTATGGAAGCCTCCACTCCTTCGTCACTATTCATTCCTATCCTAAATACTTAGCTTGTAGTCCATTCGCTCAAAAGAATTCCATTGGCTAAGTTTTTCACAAGTATCGATAAAAGGGTCAACTTTATAGGGTCACATCTCTCAGAAAAAAAAAGAAACTTGGTGACCTACGACCTATCATATTAAATCTCTTTGAATTATCTTTCCAACGCATTTGGTTTCACCTCATTTAGAGTTCAAATGAAGAAGTTATGTCAGTTTTTGTAAAGTCCTCCTGTGCTGTGTTGTCACCATTTCTCTAAGGCAACCCACACGGGCACCTACACAGGCCATGTAGTTTTCCACGAACCGTGTGGGTGTGCCATCATAAAATTTCTTCGCAAAATCATGTTTTAAGTGTGGAATCACGTCTTGTACGCTTGTACGGCCCGTGTGCATGACCTTGAGCATGAACCAACAAATTTTCGGGACTAAGTATGGGGTATGACTAGGTTCACTAGTTGTGTGTCCAGCCGTGGGGATCCCTTTCCATTCAAAATTTCTTTAAGTGAGGGGGCACGGGCAGTCACACGGACTGTGTGACTCTACATGGCCCGCGATGCCCTCCGTATAGGTGAACTTTGCCTATTTTTTCTAATTGTTGAAGTCAAGTACCAACTTTCAGAATTTTTAGTAAGTGTGGGTTGACGGGCAAGTTCACAGACCATGTAATGACACATGAGATGTGAACCCTCCCTCAAAGTTGCTCCGACAAAATTTTCTATCCAATCCATTAAGGCATTTTTATAAATTCGGTTATCTCTATTGGTCTTTTGGAAATTCCTATTGTACTCTATGGTTATCTAAATACCTAAAACGTATTTCAAATATTGAAAATTACTCTTTATATTTTTAAAACCCTCTCAAAAGCTTCCACAAAAGAACTCTTGGAGATTTCAACATTTGAGCTAGGGAACTTAAGTCTTCTTCAAATTCTTTGGGATTTTCTTTATCTTGGTGAAGCTATGTGGGAGTTTGATCCTTGATTTTCTTCCAATCAAGGAGACCCAAACTGTTTTCAAGAAATTTACATGAATTATGCTTACTTTAATTTGGGATTTTAAATGTTATGATTCCTTAAACTCCAATAATGAATGGGTTGTGTTTATTTATTGATTATAAAATAATTTTAAGCTTTTAAATATTAAATTTCATCATTTTTATGAATATATGATTATGCATGCACTTTTTTAAAGCTTGTTTGAGCATGAGTGATTTATACATGATTTTAAATGTGAATTTAATTATGAATTTACTTCAATTTCATGTTATGCTATTGATTTCAGATTGAATCTCAATTACCCATTTCATTATCATACAATTCATAGTATATGCATTCATGATCATGAGAGTTTATGAAAATTATGAAGTGAGTTAAGCTCAATTATGTTCTATGATATGATTTTGATAAAATATTAGTTATGACAAGGATGTCATCACATATATGTCTATAATTTTTGGCTCTTTGAGCATTATGGGTGCTTACACCATTATGTACGTATGAATGATCTATTCCTATGCATGAGTATTATGACTTATGAATTACGACTTGGCATTTGAGCCTAAATATGCATTGAAATGATTTAGAAAATGACTATTGCCTCTTTAAAAGCATGTACATATATACATATATGTATTCTTGTGGGATACTGACTTAGCACCGATAGATTGGGGGCATTAGGGCTATCCCCAAGGGCCCTCTCCTTTTTCTTGAACTATGTGCCAGCATAGGAATGGTAGTCATCACCGAACTGATCCGGTCGTAAGTGGTGACTAATGATTTATGATATGATATGTTTTGATATGAAAATCCTTCCAAAATGATCGGGCCGTAAGGAAGGTGGCCACCACATATGAAATTATCGGGTCATAATTTGTGGTGTAGATTACCTTTGGCAAGTATTCTTCTCTCACCCGATGGGAGGTCAACATCGGAAAAATTCATATAATAGCTTGCATGGGTTTGAGATGTCGGTTATGGTCACATCCCCATATATATATATATATATCATAAATTTCATAGCATCTTGTTATACCATATTCCTTGTTATATATAAATATATCTTTTCATATTATGTGCCCTTGTCATCTAACGTTGAAGTGCAGCTTTGATAAGTTACATGCATTACATCACGCATACTTAGTATATTTAAATGTACTAACACATACTCTTGCCTACATGATTTCACCATATAGGGACTGAGGACCTTGATCATCTATCGTCCGATGCTTAGTTCGAATTCCAACTTTAGTTATAGTGGTGAGTCCTATCTTTCATGGACGACCACCATTTATCTACCTATGATGCTTTTGTTTCTTTATGTATTTGAGGGTGAGCCCGGGGAATGTCTAGGCCCCCAATACTTCTATGTAGAGGCATTATTGGATACCTTGTAAAGTTCTTTATGTTATATACTATGTGCTATGGTTAAGTTTATGTTAAGGATCGATTATCTTTGCCTATTGTTATGCGAGTTGGTTGTGCGATTTACGGTTTGGGTTTACATGTTATGATGGAAAGATCCTAAGTCCCGATGTACCCCATACCATGAGTCCTACTTACTCGGTCCTAGAATTATGTGTTTACTTTGAATGCGCTTCTGAACCGATGATGCCAGTTTTGGTATCTTGAGACTTATTTGGGAACTCTTGGATTTCCATTCGGCATATCACTCCCACGCAGGTCCGGGTCAAGACAAAAAAATACACTACTGCGCGCCCTGTCTGTATCGCAGAATAGGTCATTCAGAAGTGAAATTTTTGTTTTAACTTGAGGGGCATTCCGCTCAATTTCCAACCCCTCTAAAGTTCAATAAACGAATATAGAGGATCTTTTACATCAAGCCAAGTCCAAAGAATTTCTACGAAGTAAGTTTTTATATGAGTTGGTAGAAGGGTCAACTTCAAATGACTATATCACCTAAAGTATAATGAGTTAGGTGATCTAGTATATCAAATTAAAAATATTTGAATTATCTTTCTAATGCATCTAATTTCACCTTAATCAGAGTTCGAGTAGAACATTATGACCATTTTACTGAAGACCTGTTGTCCGAAGATCCGCGACAGCTCCACGTCGTGGACCTAACTCGAACCCTTTCTGGATGAAATGAATGATGTTTTTTATTTATTCTAAGGGTACTTGTATCATAAAATCTTTGGATGTTTATTTAAGGCTCCAAAACGCATAAAACATTAGTTTTCATAATCAAAAACCCTTTCCTTTACTCCTAAACATAAATGCTCAAGAATTATCAAGAAAGTCATCAAGTTAGGATTAGCTTTCAAGATTCATCCTTAAGGTGAGTTATTCTTCATAAATTTCAATCTACCCAACTCAAATATTTTCATTATTAATGAATCTCTAATAGAATCTTAAACCATAACCTAGGGTTTCAAGAAAACGAATTCAAGAATCCCAAGAACGTATTTATTAATTATTATTATTATTATTCAAGAATTACAATTTTTCATCAAGAACTCTAAAGATTTTAAAGCAAGAATTCAAGAATCAAAGAGAAGCCCTTTAAACAATGTCTTTCCAAGTTTTTTCACTCTAAAAGAACCATCGAGATCGAGGATTTTCTCCAAGAAAGTTAGTATTCATCAAATTTCAAAGGTAATATCAACTTTCCAGGTATGTAAGGCTAAAGAAAGCATGGGATTGTTCTCCCATGTGCCTCATAGATGGTCATAGAGAGTCTATGAGTCACCATATATGTAGCTTGAAATACTTTCTTGATTATTTTCTTGAAAATTGTATCTGTTACATGTATTTTCATGTGTTAATGATCATCATAAACATATTTTTCTTGAATTGAATACTTTTCATGAGATATTATATAAACCCTATATGTTAACTTTTGAAAGCATACATGAATGAACCTAAGGATGGAGTCTAGATCCTTGACGAGAGTATGTTGATGGAAATCTTGATGTGAGTATAAGGTTGAGTTATTTGAACTTGATGATCTTCATAATTGAGTTCTTGAGTTCTATCTAAATGACTTCTTCTAATTGATGATCGAAGTCCTTGAGTTCTTAAATGAGAATTGAGTTCATTGAGATGATTTAAAGTCCCTGAAATAATAGAGGACCCCTTGATTTGAGTTGACGAGATGATGAGAGTCTCCATGAGACTAGTTGAGATAATGAGTGTCTCCATAAGACCAATTGAGATGATGAGTGCTTCTATTAGGCTACTTGAGAAGATGAGGAGGACGTTTATAAGCATTGAGTCTTGGGAGGAGTATCGAGCACCAAAATAAGGAAGAGTGAGTTTTACTTGCACTCATTACCTACGCCGGCCCAACATAGGAGAGGATTGAACCATTACATCTTATGGTCCACTCTCGAGTTAACATCCCTGAAATAATACTGGATGGTTGAGTTTATATTCCTAGTGGATCATACTCGTTTCTTACCTGGCAAGTACGGAACAGCTGTGGAAATATCAGCAGGATTGTTGTATAACCCCTGGCTCATAAGTGGTTGTTGTCAGTTAATAGAAACTCCCAGATAGTTTTCAAACTGAGTACTCTGAGTCAAGATGAGATGAGATGAGTCCCTCTGAGACGAGTCTGATTTGATTGATGAGTTTATAGGTCACTTTTCTACTTTCTATTCTTGCTTTAGATAGACATTTAACATATTGATTATTACTATATATTGATTGTTAATATCCCTGATGTTGATTGTTGTTTCTATATTATTCCATCTGTTTTGATTTCATTCAACTATTGTACATACCGATACATTCCATATACTGATGTCCCCCTTTTGGACTGTATCATTTCAAGATTTGGAGATCGTCAAAAGGCGCATCGTTAAGGATTTGAGACGTTCAGCAGATTGGTGAGCCTCTCTTACTTTGGAGGATTCATTATATTTATTTCATCTTACTTTAGAGTTAGATTTGATTAGCTTTATTTTGATTGAGGTAGCCGTGGGTCTGTCATTGGCACCATTTGATAGTGATAGAGGCTTTATAGACTAGAGTCGGATGTTGATGTTAAAACTTGTTGAGCTAGGTTCTTTATACTAGCCATTTATTTATCATATTATTTGAGACTAGATGAGTTGTTCCCATTTACTTCCTTATATCTTCCGCTGATTGGTAGAGTTTATTGATTGAGAGACTGTGATGAGGTCAAGTGGTTTGCTAGGGGACTAGCAATAGTCTCTGAGTACCGATTACGTCTAGATTACCCTCCCGGGACATGATATAATTGGTCTCATCTTGATTTGAGAATTTTTTTTAACTGGCAATTGGTGGTAAATGCCCTTTTTGTTTAGGAATAATTACACCCACACATCACTGGGAAAAATTATTTACACAAAAAAAACTCAATTTGTTTAATTACTGAAAATGGCTTGTCCACCTTGTTTGTAACTCAAAATAGCCATCAGTTATTTAACTTATAAAGAAAATAGCAAGTGTCATATTTGGTGGCCAAATGTTCACCAGACATGTTACTTCGGCCATTTGGCCAATGGCCTCTTTTTTTTTTTTCCCTTTTCTTTCTAATCTTTATTTTTATCGTTGTGCAACCAAAAAGTTTTTGTAATTTATTTTTTTATTGCCTTTTTAAAATCCTTTTTTAATGATTGTTTAACTTTTGGGGTAAAAAATAAATTTTTGCATTTTATTATTATTTGTATATATTATTCTATTTATTAAAGTGGAATGTATGCTAGTCAAATAAATATTGACATTGATACATTACATAATTATTTGTATAATATTGATATACAATTATGCACCATTTATATAATGTCAATACATTATATACCTACACCGACAAACGTTTGTATACAAATTATACAATATTGATATACATTTACATATTATTTATATAATATTGATGAATGCTTATACCTGATTTATGCAATGAGGATCCATTACATAACTATCTATACAATGGTGATATACGTTTATACATATGTATACAATATTTATACATGAAAAAAACATAATTTATTTAAAGAAGATATATATATATATATATATCGTAACAAAATAAAAATAAAATAATTTTTTAACAAAAAATAATATTGCCCAAAAAATACATGAATTGTTTTTTTGAAAAAATAAAAATCTTCTTTTTTTATATTAAAAAAATCACAATAAACTAAAATAAAATAATTAAAGAAGATGCTGCAAAAAAGGGGTAAAATTTTTGGGCTTACGCTGATTTGAGCAAAAAGAGCCTAATGTCTTGGGCTTAATAGAGCTATGTTGAGTCCATGACCTTATTGGGCTATTTATTATAAAGGAAAAAGAATGTGACTACTTTTTTAGTAAATTCTTTTTGTTCTTGTATATTATGAAATTTTCTCTTTCGATTGTACTAGTAAAGGAAGCCCGGTCGTTGAAGCTCTCTGGATGAGTTCCAAGGGTTCAAAAAGCATATTTTGAAGGGTATTAGTGCAAGTTGACCACTGTACATGAAGTCGATTGGAGAAAGGGCGAGCTACAAAAAGGATTTGGTGATCTCGATTTAGCTCGCACAATAGGCCACAAACTTGGTTTGAAGTCACTGATTAAAGGGAAAACTTAAGCTCCAAAAGGTGCATCGCCAACTAGATTGGCAAGCTCGACTAAGCTCACAAAGGTTCCACATCAAAGTCCAGTCAAGAAGAGCAGTTTGTGATGCTGAAGGAACATTATGCGAATCGCCAACATGATCGTTGATCTCGACTAATTAACGTTGTCGATTGGAATTTCGAGAAAAATATTTTATACTTTTTGTGCAGAGTATAAATAGCTTAGGGGTTGACATATTTTACAGAGGATGGTTAATAGGAGAAGGGTGGATAGTATAATTGTGAGTAGTACATTTGGCTAGGAATACAATTTTTATTCTGGAGCAATTTTTCTTTTCGTTTGTGGGGAGAGTAAGGGGCAGAAAACACACCAGTCTTCACTGCACATAAGAGTTTTTTTGAACTTTTGTTGATTTCTTATGTATTTCTTGTGCTTGAAGACTAATTCAATGGAAGAAAATCTATTTGGTAAATTACCCATGTTTTATTTGATGATTAACTAAAACTCCAATACTTCTAGGATGATAATGTACACCATTATGTAGTAATTGATTGTTGGGTGCTTGATTTTACTTGAGTTATTGATGAAACCATATGGATTTTGTTATTTATCCTTGTTTTTATATATGGATTGAGATTGCAAACTTAGTCCTAACTTAGGATCTTCATGTATGCTTGAAAAGGCCGCATGAAGTGAGGTTAAATAGTGAATAGCCATTAATGTCTTGAATTAGTGAAATCTCCTTGAGATGGGTGGTTTTTATTAAGGTTGAGGTATTATGTTGTAATACCCACATTTTACATGTGCTAATAGTATGGGAATAAATCTTGATATGGTTTGGTCAAAGTAGCGTCAATTCTTGAAAGTGCTTGATTCTCGTGCTAATGGGTGATATGGGCTTCTAATGCTTATAAGGGCCTTGTGTATATGTATTTTATGTTAAATTGAGGATATTAAAACTCTAAAGAAAGTAAAAGAATTAAGGGGTTTGTATGGATTAATAATCTAGTAGTTGATTCATCTACTTGCTTAGCTTGAAATTGCTAGCTAAACGGAGAAGGGGTTCGATGTCATTTTCGTCCAAGTTTGATTATGGATACAATATACTTTAAGGGTGTAATTTTAGCCCCTTTTTTAACATCATAAGTGGACCTTATTTTCAGTCCAAGAAGAATGTAAGAGGATCCCAAGTGTAACACAAACTATTTGACCATTTGGGCCAAAAACGGATTAAGGAGAAAGCTGGAAATTGGCAGCCAAAGTCCATCAGATTTGATGCCCATTTAGGCCAAATTTTGGGGAACTAACTGCTGAACAATCAACCAAAGTATGTGCGGTATTACTTGGTCAATATATCAAGAGAAATTCATCTAAGTATCTATGTAAAAAGTGGTCAAAACAGTCCCCCAACAATTCCCCACTTACACAGAAAAATCAGCTTTACTCTCTAGTTTTCTCTCAACTTTCTCTCAACGTTTCTTGACCCAAAACAGCAGCCAAAGGAGACTTTAGGGTTCTTGAGGAGGCTCTAAGACTTGAGGATAAAGGTAAGCAACTAAATTTGTGTATTTAGTATGATTCTTTCATGAAAATCAGGAAGTAGATGATAGTATATATTACGTATCGCCGTCCCTGCACAAAACAAGTATACACTCAACCCTCTTAAGCGCCAGATGATGGTAGTCTGAATATAACTTCATGTTATCAACCTGGTTTGAGTCATAAACAGTACTCTAAAGTTGCTGTCCTGCTCTTGGGTTCATTTAACAAGAACATCTTATCGAGAGTCCTTAAGCGTCATGTTGCTTGTAACTTGTGGGTTGTTGTATATGAGCTATTGTTTCACATCTTTGATGACTGGTTGGTTACTGTTCTAAGGTTTTTTTATGGCTGTCTGTATGTGTAAATGTTGCTGGAATAATTAGGTTAAGGTTTGAACCGAATTGGGATTGTTAAAGTTGAACGGTAGCTAGGGGAAGTAGCGTTATGCTGGCCGTTTTTAGGTTGGATGGAATTGTCATGTGTTGTTCCTTGTAGGCTGTTGTAAGGCTATTATGGCATTAAAATAGG
>JAABOM020058726.1:0-13590 GCA_011800125.2 Solanum clarkiae
AGTGTTCGATGAAATGTCAAGTCAAGAATTCTCAAGTTATTTACATGTTTTACAAGTCAAGTGACTTCATGATGAATGTGGCATATCAAGTATGTATGAATTAATGAAATTGTCTATGATTATGCAAGTATGAAGTTAAGCCCTATTTTCAAGATTTTACCTCTTATGAGCCTTCATGTTAATGTAGGGGTTCATGTATGATTATAAACTACTCTCACGTTTCAGGTTAGGCTCACCATTAGAGGCCAAGTATGTTTAAGATCTACTCATATCATGTTTACATGTTTATTACAAGTTATTAAAGTATGATTATTTTAAGTATTCTGTAGGATTAGACTTAGCATCAATGGATTGGATGTCGGCATGGACTATCTTCAAGGATCCATATTCCTTTGCTCAAACTATGTGCCAACATAGGATTATGTTATAACCTTGCTATACTAGTGGATCCATTTAGTGCACCTTATCATGAAATCCACCCTGAAATGGGACAGGTTCCCATAAGGGGTTTTTACTTCTCCGAAATGGGAGAAGGTCCCATAAGGTGAAGTATGGTTTGCCTTGGCAAGTGGACCACCTCTTTACCGCTGAGGGGTAATCATCAGGATTCTAAGTTTAAGCTTGCTTATTCTTATTCTTTGTTGGTTGAGGTCTCTTCCCATATATGTATCGTGTTCTATATAAGTTGAATGATTTATAAACATGTTTTACTTCAAGCATTGATCATGCATGCCATATTGAGATTATGCTTATCTATTGCCTAATACTATGCATTTTGACTATATTGACTTATGTCTTGTTGCATTTCATCCTACATACTTAGTACATTCAAACATAGTAAAGCATATATTATGCCTTCATGATATTACCATGTAGGTACCGGAGCTCCTCCTGGTCATCCTCCACGTAACTAGTGAGATTATTTGAAAATAAGCTTTGTAAGTCCTCAAGTTTGAGGAAGCTATCTACTTTCTCTTGATATCTCTAAGACTTTTTTATGTTGAACATTTGACATTATGAGGGTGAGCCCGGAAAGTGTTTGGCCCCCACTCCATTCTATGTTTGGAGGTCTTGTTGGAATATGATGATGTATTTATGTTATAAGCTTGATTCTTTATGCTTTTATGATATCAAAGACTTCCCTTAGTCCCACTTCCCCTTTTATATTACCTCTTGTTGTTGTTTACTTTGCTTCCGCGACCAAGGAAGTGTTGTTGATATGCGATGAAGCTTGTTTGGATCCCTTCGGGTTCCCTTTCTTCATGTCATGTCTACGCCCTAGGCTTTGGTTGTGACAGTATGGAATCTTCAAGCTCAAGGTAAGATCACTTCCAATCCTTCAATTCAACCTTACTTATGTTGTTTAGGGCCATCTTGGGTCTCCTACATCAAGCCAAGTTCAAAGGAATTCCATTGGTTAAATTTTTCACAAGAACTGATGGAAGGGTCAAATTTCAATGGTCATATCTCTTAGCACAAAATGAAATGGGTGGTCCACGATGTATCAAATTGAATATCTTTGAATTAGCTTTCCAACACATCCAGTTTAACCTCATTCTGAGTTTAGATCAAGAAGTTATACCCATTTTTGTAAAGCCCATATGCATAGTGTTTTCTACGATTTGGCCAAGTATGATATTACAAGAGGTTCCACGGTCCATGAAACCTTATACGGACATGAGACCTCCCCAGGGACTCCTGGCAAGACATGTTATTTTGCTTCATTAATGTGATTTTTTGTAATTGTGGCTTCTCCTAAGGGTTTTTTATGACTTCCTATGCTATTCTAAGACCTCCAAATGACCTAAAATCTATTCCTCTTATTCAAATTCATTCCTCACATTTAAAATTCTCTTAACTCTCTCTTAAGAACTCTCTTAGGTGAGGATTGAGAGATTGTCTTGAAGCCAAGGAAAAGGGCTTCTTCTTCATCAAATTTCTTCCTATTTCTTCTTGGTTAGCTAAGGTATATAGGTTTGATTCTTGGTACCTTTCAACCAAGAAGACCCAAACTCTTTTCAGGTGATTTTCATGAATTTTAGCTTATTTTACATAAGGGTTTTTAATATTATTATGTTTCTTAAAATTCAATTGATGTATGGGCTATGTTTATTTATTGATTTAAAAGTTAATTAAGCCTTAATATGATGAAATGCACTGAAATTATGAAGTTATAAAAGTGCATCTCCGCTTTAAAGCTTGATTTGTGCATGGATAATCTATATTATAATTAGAATGTGTATTTTACTTATGTCTTTACTTGAATTTCATAATGTATTATTTATTTAAGTTTGAATCTATATTACCCATGTTATTCCCATCTCATTCATAGCATATGCATTCATAAACATCGAATTTTATGAAAAATGTTAAGTGGGTTAAGCCTAATTATCTTTATGTATATGATTTTGATATGATATTGGTTTTGAAAAGAATGTGATCTCTTAAATGTCTATTATTATTGGTTCTTTGAGCATATTGGGTGCTTGCACCATATTGTTTAATGAATGAGCTATTCCAAAGCATGAGAAACATGATATGAACTATGATTTGGTTTTTTAGCCCATGAATGTATAGTTATGAGGAATGTTTGGCTTTTAAGCCTAATTGTGCATTGAAATGATTATTGCGTCTTTTGAAAGCATGTACATGTATAAGTATTCTCGTGGGATATTTTGGCTTAGCACCGATAGATTAGGGACGTCAATGCTATCACCAAGGGTCCTCTCCATTTCCTTAGGCTATCACCAAGGGTCCTCTCCATTTCCTTGAACTATGTGTTAGCATAGGAATGGTAGCCATAACTTAAATGACCAGATCTTAAGGGATGCTTAATAATTTAGTGATATGATAATAAATTAGAGATCCTTCTGAAATGACTGGGTCGTAAGAAAGGTGTTAATCCACTAAAATAATTGGGTCATAAGGTGTGATGTAGATTACCCTTGGCAATTAATCTTCTCCTATCGGTTGGAGGTCTTCATCAGACTAACTCACGTAATAGCTCGCATAGGTTTGATTTGTCTGTTATAGTCCATCCCCACTATATATGAGAATTTTTGTGCATTTCATGCATCATTAGTTTCATGGCATATTGTATACTTTATCTCTTACTATTTATCTCTTTCTATATTATGTGTCCTTGTCATCAAACACTGAATGCAGGTTTGATAAGTCATATGCATTGCATGCCTGCATATTTAGTACATTCAAATTTACTAATATGTACTTTTGCCTACATAATCTAACCATGTAGGGAACGAGGACTACCTTCATCCTCCGTTTGACGGTTAGATCAGAATTGATGCATTTGTTGTGGTGAGTCCTATCTTCCATGGACAAGCCACCATTCCTCTACCTATAAAGTCTTGTTTATGTTATTTACTTTGAGGGGGAGCTTGGGACCTGTGTTGGCCCCCGTCCTCTTTTATGACTAGAGACATTTTGGACATCTTGTAGATTCTTGTCGGATATATATTTTATATATTCTACTTAGAGCCTATGATTATGGTTATCTATTGGATATGGCTATTATGGACTGATTATGAGAACTATTATAAGCATGTATGTTTTTATGTGGAAATATGCAATATCCTAAGTCCCAAATTGCCCCATAGAGTAAGTCATACTTACCCGCCCCTTAGTTCTTATGTGGTATGAACCCATATTAATCCCTTATACCTATGACATGCCCATAACATGAATCCTACTTTCTCTTCCATTAGAACTATCGGTTTACTATTTGAATGTACACTTATGAACTGATGATATGAATATGGATACTTAAGGCTTGTTTGGGCACTCTTAGATTCCCATTCGCCATGCCACTTCTTGACCCTAGGTCCAGGTCATGACAACAACTCAACATTCTTAGAGAAGGATGTATATGATGTCTGAGTAGAGACTGCTAGATCATTGTTTGAAGAGTTAACTCCCGAGTTCATTGAGTCAAGTTGCTTGATGAGTCTATTCGTTAACAGACATCTTCTTTCTTCATTTCATCTATATCTAGGTGAAGTTTTCCTAACTCAGTGCCAGAGTCCTTGCTAGTTTTAAAATCCTTGCAAGAGTTTCTTGCACACACTATATTTATAAGTTAGAGAAGAAAGAGAGGACTTGATTTCATATATATATCTTTGATGAGAAGTGATGTCGCCAAACTTCACCTCTCACTGAAGTTATAAGCAGTCACTATCAAAATATAAAACATAGTAATGGTTAGGGTCGATCCTACAGGATATAAGGTCAAGACTTTAAGTAATTATGAGTAATTTGGTTGAATTAATCTACTTATCTCCCAAAAGGAGGGTGTTGTAAAATTCAATAATTAAACCTAAACTAGAAACATGTTATTAAGAGAAAGTGTTGTGAAATCAATTTGAGAAGTAACTAGGATGTTATGTTCCCGATGAATTTCTAACTCCGTATACCTAGATAATCATAACATTTTCTAGTGTGTAACATGCATGATTGGTAAGTTATGATTACCTAATCCTTTGATCTAGGTGAGAGGTAAATTTCACTACGTGATTTGATCCATCCCCGTAGTGTTGCATTACTAACCCTTACTTTTATTCCAGTTGAACCATCCCTTGAGCAGGTTAGGTTGATTAGACAAGAGGGATCACATCAAATCCTGTTAAGTATCTCATGTCCTATTCATTACTCCATTGATCCAGTAAGAAAGAATCAGATGAGTCCTAATGTTGGCCGCCATTAAAAAGCATTCTAAATAAAGAGATAATTAATACACGCATGCACACTTTTCAAGAATTATGGATTATCAAATTTTTACTTTGTTAGTTCTTCATGGTTCCCACAATCATAGTTGTGGTTTTAGCTATGCATAATCATTATATATGAAAGAGTTATATTATGGAATAGCGTAATTACATGCTTACAAAAATTTCCATAAGAAATCACAATGTAAATAAAACCCAATGTAGTATCAAAACTAATCATAAGTAACAAAGTCTCAATGTTCTCACTGCGCTGTGGTTTGTCCTACTCTAAAAAACCCTAAAAATCTATTTATAATAAGTAAAAGTAAACCCAAAATGAAATAGGAAAACTAGAATCACCAACTTGGACAAATAAGGTTACAGGTCGCAGATGGAATCACAGCTCATACCTGGGCTTATTATCTTGCACTGAGAAAAATCCTTCTTGAACTTACGAAAACTTCTAATAGGCTGTGTTCAGACTTATGACCCATAAGGGGTTTCGTCTGCTGACTTTTTCAGCAAATCCTCAAAATCTTGATCCTCCGGGCACGATCTTATCCATGACTCATCAATCTAAATTGTGACTCATAAGAGACCTCAATTGATAATAGTTCAGCACTCAACATATCTTCTAATCTTTGAAATACAAACTCATATATGGGTCGTAAATGATTTTATGGCTTGTCTAACCGCTTAAATTTTCAACATTCGAAAATCAGCCTTACACTGGACGTATCCCACGACTAATCTACGACCCATGGAGTAAACCACGGCTCGTGGATGAGTCACGGGATAGGTTCAGTGGAGTAAACCTTTTTGGGTGCCTTATTCAAGTTATATCAACTCATTGTCTTTTAGTTTTCATATTCTTGTTCTTGTTATGTCATTGTTGACATCCAATTTTTACCCTCCACAATATAAATTAATGATTGAGGTTTAATTTTAACAATTTGAAATAATTAACTTTCGAAAATAAAAAAAATATTTTCTCAAATAAATTTAATTTTTATTGTAGGAGTTATTATTTTGTTGTAATTAATTTAATTATTTCAGGTTGTTAATATTAAAAAAGTATTCAATTAATTTGTATTAATTCATCTTGTAGTTAAATTAGTCAATCGAATTCAATTTGTTTACATTTAATTAGACAGTTGCAATTGAATGGCTAGTTTCTCAATCCAATTCCCCTACCCTTGAATCCATTTTCTCACTCTCAATTTCAGACCAATTGGTCCATTTTTTGTGACTAATTATGAACCAACCCAACCCAAAATTCCCTAGACCTAGCCCAGTCCTCTATTTTCAGCTAACATATTATACATTACACAAATACATACAATACATATATACAGATACATGTGACACATGCGCCCCAAATAGTTTTCCTTCTTTCTTCCTCTTTCTCTCTTGTACGTCTATTCACTCTCCCTCACCCCACACCTTCTTCCCCAATGAAGAACAACAACAACCCGACACCATAATAATCCCAAATTTCTTCCATCAGTACGATTTTGTTAGAAGGAATCGTCCATGCGTCCTCATCTCCCCAACCATCGTCCTTGCTCAAAATCAAGCCATCCACCTCATCCCTTTTTCCAATGTATTTTGGAATTCAATTTGGAAATCTTATCTAGGATTTTGTTGGAAAATTCATAATTTTAGCCTTGGGTTTTCACTCCAATTGTTGCCCTAAAATCTCCTTTTGCGCACCATTTGGGAGCAGCCATTCATTACAAAGAGAACCCATAAAAATTCTAGTGATCAGCCTTTCTCCACCTCTAAAATACCTCTAGCGATTTCCTAAGCGAGTTCAATTTTTTTTTAATTTCTCAAGACAGGAAGCTTCCCTTCTCGAGGTTAAGAAGCTCATCGAAGACTCTACTCTGTGGAGAGGACTCATGTCTAGGTTTGTCGTCATCTCAGCTTGCTACTCCTAGAAAGGTAAACTTTTTTCCTTTTCCTCTACTTTTTCAGATCATCCATTATTCATCCAATATTGTTTCCTATTCATCTATTTAGTCATTTCACGTTCATTTTGTTTTTTCCTGTTTGTTTGGTGTGTATCATTCCTTTTGAGTTTGACTTTGATTGGTATGTATTTTTTAAATGAAAATGATCTTTGTTTTGCTACCTTACCGTATTGAATCTGCATTTTTGTCAATCTATTTAGACAAAACTAAGTGTTGTTCACCGTAGTCATGAAGTTATTACACTATGTTCATAGAAATTAGTTCATTTTAGCATCTGCTTTAAGTTATGTTAACTTTAATGTGCTTAAATAATTCTTGTTGTTAAGTTGTTTTTATAAACCTGACGTGGTTCTTTTGTTGATAATTCTGGTTCTGTAAGATGTCATCAGTTTGCTCTCTTGTTATGGTTTCATTTGGTTGGTTATTTCTCTTTTGAATGTAGCTGACCACGATAAGATATAGTTTTTTAACATGACTGTGTGTTGTTGGGACTCATTCCCTTGTTTGCTTGGTTGAGTTTACATGAAATGCTTTGGATACGAACAAGATATTTAATGGGGTTTAGCTATTGTAGGTGTTCTTACTCATAAGTTAGTTATCCACTGTCGGGTTTTGTTTTTTCTTCCCAGAAACATACTTCCTATTTTTAAATCAAATGTGTGAATAGTTTATGGAATGTATCATCATTTCGATTCAATATAAGTAGGTGATTTACTTTACTGTTTTCTTCAAAACTTTGATCTTTTTTCAGTGACTAATGTTAAGCGCAGAAGCTATTTTATGTGCAAAATAAATTATGTCTTTTGCTCCAACATGCATTGGATTGCCCCTATTTTGAAGTTTGGTTCCATTGCAAGCACTTTCAAGGGTTAAAAATGGTTTCATTATGGTATCACGGTATCATCTTTTTAAGTCCTAGTTTGAGATTATCAAATTTTATTACATGAAGGCTTCATTACTATTTTGCATCAGTTTTATGTCCTCATTTTTTTGTGTATAAATTTTATTTATCTATACCACGTTTGAATTC
The DNA here is from genome assembly GCA_011800125.2 of Solanum clarkiae. Taxonomy (NCBI): domain Eukaryota; kingdom Viridiplantae; phylum Streptophyta; class Magnoliopsida; order Solanales; family Solanaceae; genus Solanum; species Solanum clarkiae. The sequence goes on from JAABOM020058726.1 coordinate 7,725, forward strand.
ATAAATAGTGACCTTTAATCCTGCAGTTGTTCTATCTAATTATGAGTATTGTAGTTTATCTTTTTGATAGCCTAATAACTATTTGGGTGCATTGATTATATGACTTTAACTTTGAAGGCTATGACTTAGTCTTTTTCTAGTCTTTTAATCATCTAGACCATTATTTGAATGGGTTGATTGTATTTCTTATGTTACTTTATTCATTCAATCATTAGTTTCATTTTTGCTGATTGAAGAGATTGTTTTACCTCCTTGAGACCTATTTTCATCATTTGTTCAAATTTTAATGCTCTCTATTCATTTTATTCTGTCCTTTTAGTTTTCCTTGGAATCTGGTGGCTATTAATTTATATCCATGTAGTATTATCTATTTTAATGTACCATCATGAGCTTTAATCCATTTATTTCTCTTCTACTGCAACTGATCCTTCTTTGAGTACTTTTGGACTCCACTCTCTCATATCGAGATGTTTCTTTATTGAGTCAGTCTCTTCATTCGAAAGGAAGTTGTTATGGGACCTGGGGACTATTTTACAGGTTAATGAAGCAAAATTGCAAGTCTTCGGAAGCAATAAAGTGGTTGTATAAATCAATATACATATGATATATGCAATAGTGATACAAGAATAGGCCTTAAGAGCCCAAGGAGTAGTAGCCTTTTGAGATTTGGGCCAAAAAGGCCCCAGTCTCTTATTTAGAATTAGGACAGGTTTCGATTTTGGCCTGCCAAGCCCAATACCTTAGTACTTTTATTATTTCTCTGTTCCATTGTGTTTGTTTGATTGTCTTGTTCACTAACTCTAACATTAATTTAGTATTATTTGTTTTAATCTAATTTATTCCCTGAGAGTAAAACCATTTTATGTTGTCTTTTAATTCTGATTAAAATATCAAAACATTATACTTTACAAAATTTCTTCAAAATAGTCCAAGTGTTTTTTTCCCTTGAAAATGATCATGCTTCCTCCTTTTTATACTTGGCCATTTCTAGTAGACTTTTCAAAGTTAGTCAATATTTCCTAATTGTTGGATAACCACATCTTAGTAGCCATTTTGAGTGCGTAAAACTTTCTCGAAGTGGAAATGTGAACCCAGACCCTTTTCATTAGATTTTAAAAGGATTTTTTTTTCTATTTAAGTCTTTTTAAAATATTTTATTGGTTTCAATTATCCTTAAAAATTAGGTGACGACTTTGAAATTTTGAAAGTTTGTTTATACTTAAATTAATTAAGTAATAAATCAAATTTTCAAAACCCAAGTCTTTTTTCCAAATAACAGTCACAATTTAAGAATATATTCATCACTAGATTCCTTCCCCATTTGGTGTGATTTTCCTTACACCAGCCACCAGCAATTTAGGTTTTTCACCTAGTTGAGTTGCACAATATCTAACATATGAACCAGGGCCACTTTTAGTAGTTACCCTTAACTTAATTTTTTTTTCTAAGTCGAGCTGCGCAATATTCAAAGAAGGACCAGGGCTAATTTCAAGATCACAGAATCAACAAAGCTTGGTTACATAGGTGTTTATGAAGAAAAGGGTACATATAAAGCTCAAATATTAGGATCAAGGAATACATCAAATATTTGGTTGGTTATTTTAGGTTAAGTGTACTAATATGAACAAATACCTAAGATATTTTTGAAACCAACTAACCTGAAGTCTTAGTTAGAGTAACAGGAAAAGTTCTGAATTGAAAAATAGTATAAGAATCATGAAATAAAGCTCACACGCACTTGTCGCTGATTACACTATCAACCTAGACTATCTAATCTTTTCATCACAATTAAACGTCAACTGATAAAAAAGAGCACTATCAATCACTGATTTCATATGGTTGTTATCAAAATTACCTAACAACACATTAATCACTGTCACGACCCAAGCCTAGGGCCTAGACGTGCACAGCGAATGGGGAACTCGAAGGGACCCCAAACAAACCTCTTAACATATCGTTACACATCATTTCTCGTGGAAGCAATTAAATAACATAGTAAGAGTATAAATAAGAGAAGAAGGGCTAAAGGGATGCTTCAATAGCATAAGTCTCAAAACAAGAGAGTCAAGGCTCGATACATAACATGTGTAACAAACACATCTACTACATAGATAAGAGCGGGGGCCAAGAAAAGCAGTCAGCCTCACCCTTATAGTAAATACACACATAAAAGAAAGATGGTCTTAGCACATAGCAGGAGATCATAGACATTGTCTCCAGAATGAAGGACTCACCAACTAGCTTGAGAGAAATCATACTAGCCACATGGAGGATGATGCTCAAGCGAGGCTCTGATTTCTATATGGTAACATCATGTAGGCATAGAGTATGTCTTAGTACGTTTGAATGTACTAAGTATGTTGGATGCAATGCAACAAGAGATAAGCAACATAATCAAAATGTCTAATCATAGGCAAAGTGTAGCATATAACATTATGACATGCATGGAAGATAATTGAAGTAAATCATGCTTACATAGAACGTAATACATGTGCAAAAAGAGACCATCATTATAGAGTTCATAGTTTATCAAGGTACAAATCCCTTGATTGTTTGGTACAAACTCCTTGATTGGTTTGTGGATTGTTGCACCCTAACACACATGGTGATTGAGGTACAAACCCCTCTACCTAGTTGTCAAAGGTACAAACCCCTAGGTATGGTTAGCTTGGCTCACAACCCCCGAGTAGGGCATGGTCAATGTCCAAAACAATATAAGAGAATATCATGTACATATATTCATTTCATCATCTTAAAGTCATTCATCTCATAAGACATGTATTGGACCTTCAATCCTCTAGAAATCATAACTGAATATTTTATCAAACACTTGATGTGTGTGCAATACTAGTGTAAAACCATGCAATTAAAGTCTGAAATCACGCAAAAAAATCTTGAAGTAAATCATCCCACCAATACTTGGTAAAACCATCATATAATATTCATAAAAATCCCTTATCAAAACTCAAGATAGATCCAAGATTAATAGCTCAAAACATGCATCAACTGTCATATTTCTACAAAACCCCAACATAGTTCATAGTCAAAATTATAATAGAAAACCCATATATAAAATCAACTATATTTTAGGTGAAAAGGAAGCTTGGGCACCATGGGTGAAAGGAATGAATGGTTGAAACCCACATACCTTGATTTTGGGGAAATCCTTGAAGAAGATTTGAATGGAGATTTGAAGCTTAGATGAATTCCCTAAGATCTGGAAGAGACTTGGACAATTGAATTTTGAGAGAAATATTAGTCTAAGGGTTTGAGAGAGTATTGGGAATTGTCTTGGATGATATGAAGGTAAAATATGGCTAGGTTTGGGTATTTTCACGCATGAGAAGGCTTAGGCCCAAGACCAAAAAGCCTTGGACCGAGATAAAATCACTGGCAACAAAATATACAAGTCTGCATCTGGTCCACGATGCGGACCTATACTAGAGGAAAAATTTACACTAGTCCTTGATGGAGGCGCGTCGCGGTACCATTGCAGATAGACACTGGATAAGGGAATTTTAGAAAATTGAAATTGCAATTTAGTTGCTCTAAAATCAGGGTTAGACCCAACCCCCACTCATATTTGCCTCCTAATCAAGAATATAAAGTTGGATTTTCTATATCACCATAGATTTTGAGATATATGGAAATTACAATTCTAGACACTTTTGAGGCACATTTCTGGCACTTTTTGGGGTCGTTTCAATATCTCCCACTTGGGAAAATTCGTCCCCAAATGTCAAAGAAAACTATATGAGAGATGCAAACATGATAATTTCATCCCACATAAGGATGCAACAATGCATGTAAACATCATTTCAAAAATCTCAACATCATGAACTTGTCAATTTAAACATGAATGTATACAAAGATATGAGGGCTGAACTCAAGATTTGGAACCATAAAGAAAAGGTATTGATGTGTTATCATCAGCTCAAATAGAATGAAGGAGGTACAAATATTGCTTTTCCATGCCCCCTCCCGCTCCCCGAGTGACTATTGACTTGAAGATTCTTCCATCTATCCATCTCATATCTCCACTGGGATCTTCTCCTAAGCCGACTTATCCTCCACAATGCCCACAACCTCAAAGAGTTCTATAACACTTGATTCACCAACACATTTCCTCAACCTAGATGCATGAACAATCGGACGAAACATGCGACCTTACCAATCTTCCTCAACACTCTATAAGAACTTACAAACCATAAACGCAATTCCCTCTGTTGTCAAATCACATCACACTCCTCATTGGTGAAACCTCCAAATAGACCCAATCACCAAAACTAAATTCAAGATCCCGTCTCCTCACATTGGCATAGGACTTTGATGACTTTGGGCGGTTTTCAACCTTTCCCTAAGCAATCTCAACTCCTCCATATTCTCCATAACTAGATCTGTACCCAATAAAGCAATTCCTCCCACTTGAAATCGCCCAACCGGTGATTTACAATGCGTACCATAAAGGGCCTCAAAAGGAGCTATACAAACGCTAGAATGATAGCTATTTTTAGTCTCATGAAGAACACTCTTTCTCAAGTCACCCATACTAGCACTATCTTGATACCTAAGGGCACTATCTCCCCCTTTGGAGCAAACCTCCACCTAGCTAATGCTCACCAAAGTCTTCAATTCTCACAAGGAGGGACGAAGATCTCGCTATGCTTCTACCTCATCAACCAACGAATATTTTTGAACCACCAACAACCACAATACCACCATAGTCAACCGGTGGACCTCCCTAGTTGCCCCTTTGCTACCACCGTCTATATGAAACGAGGCTATCAATGGACACCTTATTGAAAGAACTGACTACAACATTAGCCCTACAAGGGGGGTGATGCGCACTCATATCATAATTGTTGAGGAGTTCTAACTACCTTCTTGTTACCTCAATTCAAATCTATCACATTCAGAAAACAACCACTCATCCCCCAAAACTTGTAACTCTCCCCCCAAATGATTCACGAGCTCCGAATAAATGAAGGCTCAATCACTAGAGGCCAAAATAAACATGCCAAGGTAGGGTTTTAAGATCCTATTCATGAAACCCATAAACATAGCTGATGTGTTAGTCAAACAACCAACCCTACCATGACTTAAAATGCTCACTCCTAGTCCGAAAAGACACTTAGGGATATCACCTACGCTCATAGTCACTTGGGGAGAAAATCCAAACCGAAGATCAATCTTAGAGAAGTTAGCCTATTGTAGTTGACCAAATAGATTGCCCATCCTTATCCATCATATTACACTTTACGGGTTCTACACTCATTGGAAGCGTGATATGCATGCAATCAAGTCTCCCCAAGAACTCCAACCCATTAAGCCAAATTCAACCAAGTTCATAAGGGAAGATTGTATGCAATTAGAATATGGGGAAACCCTTATAGACCTTTTAGTCACAGCATACTCATGTCACCATTCGGGATACACACAAAACCTATTGAAACAAAGGAATAAAACAAGAAATTGCAACTCCTGGACCTATCAAATCCCCCTACTCAAACGTCGGTCACAACATTAGCCTTACTTGCGTCAACTAAGTTATAGGAGAAGCAATAGAAGAGAACCATTCACAAACTCCGATAATAACCCGCTAAGCCCAAGAAGTTCCTAATATCCAATGAAGTCAAAGGTCTAGGTGAACCCTTGATCATTTCCATCTTTTTAGGATCCACCTTAATACCATCCCCCGATAACATATGACATAGGAAGGCAACCTCTTGCAACAAAAACATCCACTTCTCATGCTTAGCATACAACTTCTCTTCTCTAAACTTTGTAGTATGTAACACCCCACACCTTATACTACACCACCAATACTATACAAGTGAAATATGACATGATTTGGTTAAACTAGCAC
>JAABOM020058727.1:0-12040 GCA_011800125.2 Solanum clarkiae
GAAGAATAAGGAGTTTTCCAAATCAACTTTGTTTTTAACATTTCAAGTTTGGTACCGGACTTGATGCTCACTTGGACATACTCATTTAACATTCCTTAATTTCCTTCCTAATCATGAGTAAGTTTATGTTTTTTTTTTTTTATTCTCATTATGCACATTCCAAGTAATGGTTTCAAAACATATTGTAATAATTTGGAGACTTCATTCAAAAGTTGCGTACATTAAAATCTTGGACCAATTCTAATTTATAACTTTTCCAACTATCTAACTTGGGCTAATTAGTACCATTTATGAATTCTAAAGACTTTGAAACTCAAAAATAGGTTATTTTAGCATAGGAGTAACTAAGATGGCCATATATTATATATTGACCCGAATTAGTAAGGACAAGGAAGGTTCCAAATATATAGAGGTTGTCAATCTTACTAACTCATGCCAAAGATAGAAACTCTACATACTTATTCATTTTAAGAATAGGAATCTTTATACACATTTTCATGCTAATATATAAAAAGGTTTACATACCTTCCTTCTATTCCAAGTTGATCCCGACGCCGAGCAAACCAATTACTCTTCCGGCTGCGCAATATCTACAAAACAATCACAAAAAGCGTTCAACAACCGCTACAACCATACACAACCTCCAAGGACACTCCCAAATGACCATGCAACGTTAACTATTACATAACGCTATTGATGTACAAGGACACCAAACAGGGAAGCCATCCATTATTGTCCACTTAGCATATTCACATACTCTTATACGTCCCTCGAATCTATTTACACCACTTAAATGTCAATCGGAACCTAGCGACGCCAAAACATCAAATTTTGCCTTTCCCTAAATAATTTGTGAAATCTGATTTCACCACCGTTTTATACCATATAAACATGCTCCGTAGTCCCTTTACACTTCAAGAATCCCAACGGAACACTCCGACGCCCCACGGAGACGTCTAACGCTAAAACACGGCAAAACTCCCTTAAGTGAGTTCCAATCCACTTCACCCATTAATTACGTACTTACATGAGTTTCATCACTTATAATTCTATTATAGGATCAATTGTAAGTTACTTGGACGCAATATAACACACTAAAACCAAACGAGCGCTAAAACGCTCTCATTTCGCCCAATTCGACTCCTATAGTCGATTATGTTATATAACTTATAACCAACCCTTTTCTTGTGGTTTACATGTTATTTATAACCTCCCCGATACCCCCATGGCTTTCCACCAATCCAATAGAAGTTAAAATGGGACATACTATTCCAATTCATTCACAACTTCAATTCTTCGCCTACGAATTTCCAAATGTTTTCCCACTAAATCAAAGCTATTACGATACTTAGGGACCTCAATATACCTCCCTAGAAGCGAAAATTTATCGAGAAGTCAAAAAAAGACAAGTATGCCCTTTATTACTGTAGCAACCCGAGGCTAGAGTTACTGTAGCACAGGGTTGCTACTTCAATTTTCTCTCTCAAATCGCCTCCCTTCGGTTAAATTTTCGCTCAACCATGGTTATACACATATATTAGACGTCCTACTGTATGTACACATGTATATATCAATAGCTATGCCATTCAAAAATTTTTCTAAATCCCCAATACTCCAATTCACCATTCACAACTTAATAACTAGAATACTTAATAAACAAGAACACAAAGATTAAGAACTTGTTTTTCTTCTTCCTCGTCTTCTCTTCTTCTTCTCCTCTTCTTTTCTAATTTTAAGTCTAAGTATGAAGAACAATGAAATATTCTTCTCTTGGGAGCAAGAGGTCATATATATAGACCTCAACGTTCCAAAATTGCCATATAAGGGTTCCATCTTGGCCTATTAACCAATTAGGTCCCAAACTTTTCTATTTTGATCCAATCGAGGACTTACGACTCAAACTTAATTATGCACACTAAATTCACTTAATACTCTAATCATGCACTGGAAATATATTTAAGTTCAAATTACACGACATCCACAACAAAATTTTCTAATTGGATAATTATCCTTAATTTAAAGAAAAATGGGGCCTAACATTATGAGTTTGTTTTTTCAAATTGAGGAAGATTCTGTGTTATTTATTTATTTATATTTGTATTATATCATATGTGTATATATTTGTTATTTATATGTCTATATTGTTTATATTCATTCATTATTTGTTTACTTATATGTACATTATCATTGCATTCATGACATGTTTCCATTGGCAATGATTTTATGTATTTAAAAGAACGGTCTTGTGAATCCGCAACCGGTCTTTTTTTGTACATTTGATCCTTTTTTGAAATAAGTGACAATTTATTAGCTCGTGATGCGTCTAATGGTTGTCATAAGTTCCAACTCAAGTCGTCCGCTTAAGCTCTAGTTTGTCAAAAGCCCATTTTGTCTTATATATTGTGTTGATTATTTGTTTATTATATTTATTTGTGTATTCGTTTATTATTTGTATAATTATTTGTAGATTTTCATTTGTATTCATGACATTAATTCTTCAAATGGCAATAGTTTGCATTAGGAATAATGGTGGTTATGTGGCGGTTGTCCCTTCAGAAAAACCTCTTCATATTTTTTGGAAGTTGTAAGTGCGTAGTTGGTTTGCAGTTGTCCAATGCCATTTACTATTTCACCCCCTAGTTTGTCTAACTCGGGTACTAGGTCTTTTGAAATCAACTCTTAGTAAACATAGGCTAGAGCGAACCAAATTCCTTATTTAAGTGTATTTGCCTATGTTGTCCTGCTATTTATGTATATTAGGGTACATTATACATCATTTATTTGTATAAATATTGCATAATATATTCTATTCATGTTTATTTGATTTTACGTAAATACATATATTTTGTTTGAAATGTGATTTTGCCAGTTATAATCTGTTTGAACTATTATTGACCTGATTCTTATTTCAATGGGATACATAGGCGCCAAAATGGCTCAGTCATATTCCCTATAAGCTTTTCGTTATTACTATAGAAATAAGGACAAATTTTTTTAGGTTTTAAAAAATAATTTTGAATACCAGAATTTGTTGAGGCTGCAACAGGGACAAAATTTTTGAGGACTCATTTTTTAGAAGTCCTCAAAAATTCTACCAAGATTGTACTTAAATGCTAGATTTGCAAGACACCACTCTGAGTTTGTATATATTTTAATTTGCTATTTAGTATTATGTTCAATAGATTTCTTTCACTTTATTTATCTTACATTTTATTTAAAAAAGGAAATTTTTATTTGATATTAATAGTTTACCCTTAGTATGATGCATTGATTATTTTTTTTCTAATTCTATTATTTTTCTTTCAAAAAATACATTTATTTATTTAAAATATGCATTTTATATAATATCCTTACAAACTACGCGTACTTGATTCTCTTTTCGATAAGATATGTAGGCAGCCATTATGGGTTCGGTTCTCCTTTTTCAATTTTAAAAAAAGTCAATTGTGCATATATTTTATACCATATCCTCACGAACTATGCATACTTGATTCTCATATCCATGAGATATGTAGGCAACCCTTTTGGGTTCAACAGTCATTTTCAAAAAAAGGTGTACATATTTTAAGAGTCAATGTTTGACTCAATTAGAACCATTACTGTTAGAGACATGTGAAATATTTGTTAAAAAGATGATTAATTTTTGTGGTAAACCGCAGATTCTTTTGGTACCTCTCATTATATTTTTGTGATACTTGCACACATTAAAGATAATAAGAAAATCAATTTCATAGTTTCAAGTGCATTGTGTGGTGAGCGTTAGATTAAAATTCAATTGTATCACATTGTTGATCTAGAATTTGGTCCAAATGTTTGTTGTGGAGAAATCCTGAGTAATGTTTGATTTGAGAAAAGATTGTAGGCCTTCTTTGACCCTTTTGTGCCTTTTAAAGCCTACCAAATGACATTAATCCTTTAATTTCTCCCACTTTGAGCCTGAAACCTTTTTATCTGGACAATCACACCTTCGCCATTCCATTTTTTGAATGCTTACATGCACTATCCCTCTCTTGGCCCATCGTTTTTGAGCGCACAAAAAATGTGCAGATGATAAAATGAAGATTCAAGCTTGAAATTGCTACAGGCAAAAAATGCAAAGTCTCAAAGTTAAGAAAGCAAAAACGACTTCTAGAGAAAAAAAAGGAAAAAAAAAGAAAAAAAGATGTTGAAAAAACAAGAAAAGACAAAAATATTCCTACAAGGTCCAAAAAAAAAAAAGAGACAAGAAGAAATTGCTCTCACAAAAGAGAAAAACTTTCAAAAGGGGGTAAATGAAGAAAGTTCTCAGCGAGTAATGTCTCTATGAAGTGAGTCAAATCAGTATCAATTATTAAAAGAACAAGTTTAGTATGACGCTCAAGGAAAGACTAAGTCACTTTTATCCTAGATAAATATCCTACCAGCCCCTGAGCCTCATTACAAGGCAATTACAAGTTTTACCTCATCTCATTTCAAATATTCTCACATCAGTGGAGACTTACATGAAGTCCAAGCATATGGTATCACAATTGCATGTATTAAATATCTTCTTGAGTGTGAACGTATTTTGCAAAATGTCCTTAAATCAAAATTTTCTGCATGTGTGAAATAGGACTTTCTTTGTTGTGAGAGCTCTTGACATATGAGGATTGGTAAAATTCAAAATCTTTGCTTGAATCAAGTTGAATAGATCTTGTTGATAGTCAAGTATGTTTGAGGCACCATTTGAACCTGTAGAAGTTACTTTAAATTCAATCTTGGTTGAAAATAAAAGGAAATAAAAGAAATTTTTATGTATTCCTAACTGTTGGTACCAATTAAGGTTAATGTTTGACTATTTCTTTATATTCTTTATTTTAAAAAAGGAAAAAGAGGCCATGTATTTTTTTGGGGGATCCTTTTTATTATTCTTTTTTATATATACACCTTTAAAGAGATTCTTGAATTATTTTTCCTATAACTTTTATTTTTCTTTTGATATATGATTGTTTGTTTTAGATAATGTGACATTCTAATCCCATCAGTGAGAGATGCCTATTTTATTCATTGAATTATGCATTCCAAAGAATATAATATGTCTTTTATTTTTTAAGTCAAATCATTTTGGAGAGTTACTTGCCTTCAACGTAACAAGTTAAATACTTTTGGAGCCTTACTTGCCTTCAATATGACAAGTTAAATCATCATTGGAGTGTCAGTTCCTTCAACGTGACATGTTAAAATTGGAGCAAGTTAAATCATCATTGGAGCGTCACTTGCCTTCAATGTGACAAGTTAAATCATTATTGGAACGTCATTGCATTTACTGTGACAAGTTAAGATATTTTGGAGCGTCACTTGCCTTCAACATGAAAGTTAAATAATTTTGGAGTGTCACTGCCTTCAATGTGACGAGTTAAGCTATCTTGGAGAATCACTGCCTTCAGTGTGACGAGTTAAGCTATTTTGGAGTGTCACATGCCTTAAATGTGACATGTTCAATCAAAGCGTCATTTCCTTCAATATGACAAGTTCAGTTATTATTGGAGAGTCATTTCCTTCAAGTGACATGTTAAAATTGGTGCAAGTGAAATCTTTACTGAGGAGTCATTTCCTTCAACATGATACGTTAAAGTCATTATTAGAGCATCATTTCCTTCAAAGTGACATGTTACATCATTTTTTGAGCGTCATTTCCTTCAATGTGACACGTTAAAATCATCATTGGAGCATCACTTCCTTCAACGTGACACATTACATTCATTATTGGAGCGTCACTTTATTCAATGTGATATCTTATATCATTATTAGTGCGTCATTTCCTTCAATGTGACATGTTAAATTGGATCTTCACTTCCATCAATCTGTTTGGCATGCTACTTTTGATCATCTTTTCCTTCATGAGCAGCACACTTAAAAATGGATAGTCATCTCCTTTAGTATGACATGTTGAACCAGGTTGCACGAATTATATTCTTATTTGTGTTCCATTTGCTACTAACAAGTTTCCTTAGATGTTATAATACAAAATGTGGACTACATCAGAAAGAACGTAGCAAGTCAAGATTGGAGATCATATCAGTAACTGGGACAAAATTTTGAGGGAGACCTAAAATATTTTGCAACTTCCACTGCAATCAATCTACTCTTATTTGAAGGCTAAGTGTTTGGTAAAATTGGGTTCGTCAACTTTCTTTGTCTACGATCACTTTCATCGATCATACCTAAAGAAACGGACAGTTATTGACACTTAATTTTGGCCTAATTTTTTAAAAATTCATACTTTTATATTATTATTTTTAGTTCTCCTTAAATCATTATTTTGTGTTAAATTACATATTTTTATTTATTTTATTTATTTATTTATCTAACGTTGATTATATTTGTTTTATTCATTTTAACATTTTTAAAGCAGTGTAATAAATCATTTTTGAGAAAATTTCATAAATAGCCACCTAGTGAAACATAATAGTCTAAAATAGTTAAAGTTTCTTAAATTACATTTTGTAACTATAGCAGGGCCAATGCAATTATATAAGTCGGGCTTTTAATGAATGAGTTACACAAAAAATGACAAAGAGCGTGACTCTTAATTGCTGACGTTCCGGCTGTTATTTATGAAAACAGTTCCATGATTTAGGATAGTCAATAATAATCAAAATTTCTTTCCAAACATGAGTCTTTAATTTAAAAAAAACACCATTGAAGATTATTTTTCGGTCAAGAACAAAATCAAAATTGAAAAAACTAAGCATTAACCTACAACTATTGTTGTTAGATTTGATTTGCGCTTTATATGCAACATATCTAGTCTGTGCTAGAGTGTATAATACAACAATTAATGTTGCTTATAGATCAGAAACACTATGCCGAGTTATTTTTGTGTATTAATTCGTTGTTTGACGATGTTTCTATTGCTTATAAATTTTCTCTTATGTTTTGCTATTAAATATGGTAGAAACTATTTTTTCATTATACATACATATTTAATATTGAATAATGTTATGCCATATTCGCATGATTGAACGTGTGTCGAAACTATGGAATTGTAAGTCTGAAAAAAATTTCACTAATTTCAACATTGTGGTATGAAAATACAAATGTACGAACTGTATAATTGAGTTTGAATGCAATGGAAGGAAAGATTTGTTTTTTGATGGTTTGCATGTAGAATTTTTCTGTGAAGATTCATTTCTTGTATAATTATGGTGTGGGGATAATAAAGCGTTTGTATATTATGTATATATTCTTCTAAAGTCGTGTGGTAATGTATAAAACAAATGAGAAACCGACCAAAAATATTTTAGTTTGTATGCATCTGTATAACAGGAGATGTTTGGCTTGAGATGTGGTTTATCATATTATTTGTATTAAGATTTTATGTAATCTAGAAAATTAGTTGTGTACAACAATGACTTCACTTCCTATCATGGTGCCGCATTCTGGACGTTGGGATGATACTAAATGCTACATCAATTATGTTTTGGAAGGGATTATTTCTAGAGAAAGCACAACATATCTAGAACTTTATACACTTATTGCTCGATAGCTTGGTGTTGATCTTGCAAGAAAGAAGTTGGTAATCGAGTATAAAGTGACAAAAAATTTTGTTCCAATAGTTATACACAATGATATGAGTGTTAGAGTTTATGTTATATTGAAAAAATTCACAAATGATTTTAATATGTATCTAATCCGTGCAAATATTGTTAACAAGGATATACAAAATGTATTGTTTGTGGAACTTCATTTGAGCAACAGACTTAGTGCTTGAAGAGGACTAACGAATTAAAGTGGATGATTTTAAAACAAATTGTTGAAACATTGATGAATTGGTACAACCTCTCTATGCTCTGGCTTCTGGTAAATGGACAAGAGTCATAATAGATCAAGCGAATAAACACGTTCAAGTGGATCAAGTCTATAAAGACAAAGCTACATTAAAGACTATTATGGAGCAATATGGTATTGCAAATAGGTTTCATTTCAAAATTGGTCGATTAAATGCAATCAGGTATCTACATTATATACAGTAGAATCTATTTAAGAAATTATGTATAAAATTGAAGATATGTTTCTTACTATAGATATTTTTTTCTTCTTATTAATGCAGTTACACATTGTGGGTAAATTGGACGAGTATGAATGAATGATGAAAGCTTCTACAATAAACAAGTCTGATATGTTTCGTATTAGAATGTTCAACATAGACCATACGTGTCCATTGAAAGATAGAGTTTATTCGCAAAGACATGCAACAAACAATCTTGTGGGAGGAATTGTGCGACCTAAATTAGAAGATCACAAGCGAACGTACATTCCTTCCAATATTATGAATGATGTCAAAATAGATATTGGTATTGATATGAGATACTTGAAGGCATGGCCGGGGAAAGAAAAGGCTTTGAATTCTTTGCATGGGACACCATCTGGATCACATAACAAGCTGCCAGCCTGTTTGTATATGTTGGGTTATATCTATTTAGGATCACATGTATAATTGAAGAAGATGGATGATAATGAATTTCTTTATATATTTATTACGTTACATGCTTTTATAAATGGATTCGGTCATTGCAGACCTGTTGTTGTTCTGGATGCAAGTCACCTCAGAGGGCCATACAATGGGCATTTTGTTTCTGCAAGTACTAGGGATGGAGCAGGTATAATTATTTTAATAAAAATGTATATATTTGAAATTTTATTTATAATTACAAGTGAATGTTATTTTTTTAACCGTGAAATATTTTGTATAAACAGGACATATATTTCTGCTCGCATATAGGATTATAAATTCTGAAAATGATGCTTCCTAGGCATGATTTCGTAAGCGGTTTAAGGAAGCATATGGACAATGCCCTGAAATATGTGTGATCTCCGATAGAAATGAAAGTATAAGAAAGGCAATCATGAGAGTGTATGAAGGTGTTACACATTATACTTGTATATTTAATTTATGGGGTAATGTTAAAACTAGATATCGAAGGTCTCATGAAAAATTGAGTGATGTATTTTATTCTATGGAAAAAGCTTTTACGTAGAGTGATTTTATGAAGCTAATAAAGGTAGTTGGGAAGGTCGATGTAAGGGTTAAAGAGTACTTGTAATTAGCTGAGTATGATAAGTAGGCAAGGATATACGATCCAGTTCATAAGGGGTGGTGTATGACGTCAAACCTTGCAGAAAGTATTAATTCACCCCTGGTGTCAGCACGTGAATTGTCAGTTTTTGACTTCCTTGAGGAAGTGCATTTGATATTTGAAAGATGGAACTCGAAAAATCAAAAAGAGGAAACATATACATTTACCTCATTGATGGGTAAATTTCAAGATATACTGATCAAGAATGAGCTCAAAAGTACAAGGATGAAGGTATGTTTTGTGCTTGTGTATATGTTATTTGACATATGTTGTATTCAACTACTATTATTATTTTTTCTTTTTTTATTATGGTTAGGTGGTACCGTCCCCTGTCCACGTCCACAATGTCTGTGATGAAGGGAAAAGGTCTATAGTCTGTCTCACAAACAAGACTTGTAGTTGTGGATGGTTTCAGATTGAAGAAATTCCATGTGAGCATCTTGGACTATATTAAAGTTTAAGCATCTTGAATCAGATCGCTATTGATTGGATTTGTATAAATCAAAAACGATGTTGAAGACATATGAGGTCCCAATATGTCCATTGCCGGATATAAGTGATTGGGTTGTACCAGAGCACATACTAGATGATGTGGTTCTGCCTCCGATGTCCAAAAAGCCTCTAGGGAGATCGAAGAAGAAAAGTAGAGACAAGTCGTTCTCTGAATTGCTCTCAACTAAGGGAAAACATACGTGCAGTATGTGTGGGATGCCTGGACTTAACCAGCGCTCTTATAGAAATAGGCCGCGGACTCCGTAAAATTATAATATTTGTCTCAACACTGTTTCAACTAAACCGATTGTAACTTTTGATTTGTTTTCTGGATAAAAGTTTTTAGTATTTTTGATGAAATAAAAATAAAAACCTTTCGGTTGCTTTATTTTCCTAATTTTGACATTGATTAATGTTATCAATTAATGTATTTGCTAGTTTACCTTGTTATATGTTAAACGTGTATATGAATATATAAAAATAATGTATATAAAGTGTAATGTATATATAGATAATTCAGTTGTGCGTATATATGGGTGTTGTGTATAAAGTATGTCTGGATAGTTGTATAGTTGTGTGCGATTACTAGGGAATATTAATAACTTTAAGTATATCTGAAATATTAGTTGTAAATGCATACAATATATTTTGTGACTTTTATTAGAAGTGGCTCTGTAAATGCATACAATATATTTTGTGACTTTTATTAGAAGTGGCTCTGCATACTAGCTTCAATGTAAATGAAATTTTGTGTATTCACGGTATATACATATATATCATATATTTACATAATTGTGTATTACATATATGTATGATTATCTTAATACCTAAGATGTTGTTTATTTATACATATGTTGTTGTGTATTTATTCTTATAATGTAAATTATCAACGAAAAAAGTATTTGTAACAATAAACTTATAAATATACAATTATGTTTTTATTTCTTATGCTTTTGTGTAGACATACAAAAGTTAATACCAGAAGTCCAAAAAGGTTATATGGAAATAGTTTCAATGAAAATATACAAAATATTTTAGTTATACAATAGTATTTCAATATATACATCAGCGTCAATCTGTCACCTTCTAATACGTATAAGAAATATACAACGAGCCGGTCAATTTTTAATGGAGGAAAAATACATTTAAAAAAATGATAGTTTGTCCCATTCAAAAAGTAATAAATACGAATATGTAATCAAAAAATTAATTCTTATTTTCACCAAAAAAAAGACCAAACATAATAGGCATTTCTTGACGGCTAGATCAAGATGGCATCAACATCATTATCAGAGGGGGGTCTTGGGGGGCTTCATTATCACTGACTGTACATTGTTCATTCTTGCGCTTTTTGTAGTCCCACAAAAGAGCTGCATTACCGTGAGTGCATCAAGTCGCAGTGTATGGAAGTTTCAGGGATTCCATGACCTTCACGTAGGTATTCAACAAACACAATCACAAACACTCCATAATCTATATGAACAGTAAAATAACCTCAAAATGTATAAATATATTCCTATGCAGTAAGAAGTCAGATATGTATGGCATAAAATAATTACTTACAAACTTTCCTCGTGTTGATGGGATATGTTGTTGACGTGCATTATTTCAAAAGATTCTTCCTGTGGGATGGTTTGGTATTTTTATTTTGCAGTTTGATATCACTCACCCTGAATTTGTAAAACTTTGATATCGCTAGGGATATGGGTAAAGGTTACTTATACTTCTTGACTTCCTTATCTATGTATATATCATGTATCAACAATTCTAACATAGCCGTATATCAAGATTGCTTTGTCATTGGATGATACAACCAATAGGACCCAGTGAAATTTCTTTTTTTACACAAACAAGGATAAAGACATGGTCAACAATATGCACGGTACTGCAACTAGCAACCTGAACCCAATGATATATAACACTATTATTTTTTCTGAACTAGAGTTGCATTCATTGTTGTTAAGATCAGAGTACACTTCCCAAATATGGTGTATAAGGGTGCTAAAGTGGTAATCAACCGTGGTGTACGAATATGTAGATGTTTGGAAATACTTGACTTTTTTCCGCAAGTAACACATGATTACATCTATGTGATAAAAAAAATGTAAATTTTAGCATGTATAATGATATAACTGGCCAACATATGATAATTAGTAATTGATAAGGGGAGAATGTACTGAGTCATCGATCAAATATTCTTCTATTGCCAAGTTCTAAAACTAGCTCTTGTTGGATACTTGGTACACCCCAAAATCAAAAGGCACATCCAATGTAGCCTTGTTTAATTTGTACAGATCATTTTTGTCCTTCTTGCACATAAAATAGTTATAGTTATAATATTATTATTTGAAATGAAGTAGCTGCAAATATGAGAATCACACCTATAAGGGGGGGGGGGGGGTCTTACTTTATATAAGAAGTTAGAAAACAAGTTTTCCTCAACATGCCTT
>JAABOM020058728.1:0-13589 GCA_011800125.2 Solanum clarkiae
ATATATATCTGTCGAATTGACTATATATATCTTCAAAATAATTATATATATGCAGCGGATATATGTATATGATTATATATTTGGCAAGAAATTGCAGAGAGAGAGAGGATAGAGACGAAGAAAGGAGAGAAAAATAGCAACAAAATCCTAACTATAGCAATGAAATCCTAACTATATCTATAAATTATACTATTTTCAAACTATAATTGTATGATGTAAAAATACATATCATATGTTGTCTAATGACATTAAATTTCCTTTAATTATTTTCTTCTATAAGACTTTTCACTTTATTATTTTGTTATATACTACGACCAACCTAGCCCTGGACCACCCCAACCCCTCATGGGCCTTGTCAGAGTTAGAATGTTGACATTAACTAACAAGTTCTAATAGATTTATTTCGTTGAATTTTCGCTTAATAATCCCATTGAGTTAAAATATTAGTCATTTGTAGCTTTTGCTAATTCACCATTACTTTAAATATCTTAATTTCGAGTCATCAAAATAAATTAACTTTCATAAAAAGCATATTATTTTAAAGTGCACAAAAAATTAAGATCAATCAAATTACAGAGTATGTTTGGTATCATATGAAAAAAGAAAAAAAAAGAGGCAGATGAATTTGTACATGAGCACATGGTTCTGACCAAACCCACGTCGTTATACACAAATTTCATAAATGCAGCAGCAGTATATACTTCTTTTTACAAAAATAAAATAAATAATAATTTGAGCAACTCAGTTTATTAGTCTATGACTGTACATAATGTATGTTTTTGAGGATTCTTGTGCATGTCCTTATTATACTCTTTTCGTCTCATTACGTGGCACCTTTTTTTAGTCTTGGGATGACACTTGCATTAAAGAAAAAAGGTGAATTTACCATTTTGTCCGTGTTTAATAGTAATTGTCTTTTTAGTTCTTTTAGTTGGTTAAAGAGTGTATATATTCAAAGTCATTAGCTATTAAGGGCAAAATAAGAAGAAGAATATAATTTATGCATTGAAGTTGTGAAATAATATATATTAAAGAACATACATTTATAATAAGGACGACATATAAAAGGAAACGGAGGGAGCACATTATAAAGTCAGAGACTTGTTGGGTGAAGAGTCATACTCATGGGAAAGAGGAAAAAAAGGAAAAATTTGATTATTTTTTCTTGTATGGCTATCCACATCCCCCACCAACCCACTCCCCAAAAAGGAGAATTTGAATTCTTTTTTAATTACTGTAGAAAACTATAGATGTCCTTTCTTGTTGGAAAATTGTGACTGATCATTCTTGTTGGAAGATTACTTTATTAGCATTCAACAGGTATGTAAGTGAAGATAGAACCATTTATTATTTTCTCAAAATCAATTGGTGTTATACTGTTAAGTGAATATTTTGATGATCAACAAACTGATTCGAGGATCATCTTAACGATCAGATGGAAGTGCAGAAGTGTGAGTGGGATACAATTGTTAGAGCTGTTTTGGTTGGTGAAAAAGTTGGTTTGGTTGGTGAAATTCACCCTCATTTGTACTAAACGACCAATGGTCCATGTGATGCCTTTATTGTAGTATAAAAAAAGCTTGTCCAATTAAGAAAAACAACTTTTGGAAAAATCACAAAGTGAATATTCATACTGCTCCAAAAGTTCTCTCTTGGCTCCTATAGAGAAGACTCGGCATCTGCGTTCAAGGGACCTACTAGAAGCTGTCTATAGTTTCCTTTATGTATATTGGTGTGTTGTGTTGTAGCTTGTAAGATCACTCCTAATCTGTAAAGGAATGTGATCAGTGTTTTTATTACTTTCTTAAGAGTTGAGAAACCTTGTTGGCTTGGTGTAGCCTTAAGGTGTAGTGGTGTTGTAGTCTAACTTCATCAAGGTGGTGATAGTATAGACTAGTTGTTTGGGTTGTTGCTCATAGTTTGTAATTGGGGTTGCAAGTGGAAATGGTGAGAGAGTGAGACAAATAAACAGTGTGCGTTGTATTTGGCTACTTTGCTCATCATTTAGTGGATTTTTGGTGTTAGAAATCCTGTTCGACAGGTCGTGGTTGTTCCTCCCTTGAACAAGGAGTTTTTCCATGTTAAATTCTTGCATTTTGTTCCTTGTTGTTTGTCTTCTTTGACTTTATGATTTTATTGCTTCAAGGGACCTAGTACCTCAGTGTAGTGGCAGACGCATATTTACTCAACATATATTTTGCAGATTTCAGAAATGGAGGTTGGCTTAGCAATAGGTGGTGCATTTATCTCTTGTTCTGTTTGATAGGCTTGCGATCTGCTCAACATGTTTCAGAAGCGTAAGAATGATGTCGGATAACTTTGCTTGGTCTTCAAGCTGTGCTGAGTGATGTTGAGAATAAGTAGACATCAAATCAATTTGTGAAATTGTGGCTTAATGAGATTCAAGATGCTGTGGACTCTGCTGAAAACTTGATTGAACAAGTCAATTATGAAGCTTTGAGACTTATCAGCATCAAAATCTTGCCGAAACAACCAACAACCAGCAAGTAAGTGATGAAGGGAAGCTGTGAAGGAAAAAGATGAGGGAGAAGAATCATGCTGACAAGTTATCTTTAGAGTGGAGAGGAATTGTTATTGACAATTGACAAACTAAAAGAGACATACTTGATGAGCTACGTCCACATAAAAACATCAAACAACTCCAAATCACCGGATATAGAGTGACAAAATCAAATTGGGTAGCTGATCTTTTATTTCTTAAGAACTGTGTACAACTGTGTATTGCCAACTGCAAGAACTGTGATTTCTTGCCAGTGCTAGGTCAACTCCATTCTTTGAAATTCCTTTCCATTGGAGGGATGGATGGAATAAGAGAAGTGATAGAAGCATTATATGGCAGTTTGTCGTCCAAAAAGCCTTTTAACTCTCTTTAGAAGCTTGAATTTGAAGATATACTAGCCCGAGGAGTGGAAGAATCACCTAGCCAGGGACAATCCTATCACGGGGGTAGCCCGAGGGGTTAAGAAAGAGCCTAGCCAGGGTCAATCCCAATACAGTTAACCACTGATCAGCTGATCATTTGTATTAAATGCTATGCAAAAATTATATAGTAAAGGTAAAGTCATAAAAAGAATATAAAGTACATGATCCCATAGTACAACTAAAGGTGGTCTTTTATCTTACACTGGTGCATAGTTTCATTTGAGTTGTTACTTCATATACAATATACCCTGCCTTATATATTCAGTACATTATCTAGTACTGACGTCCCTTACGGGGGACCTGCATTTCATGCAGCAGGTACAAGTGTTAGTAGATCTCCCCAGTAGGAGTATAGTATATCCAGCTACTGTCGCCTAGCTCCAGGTTGCTTTGGGGTTTTGCGTGTCTAGAGCTTATATTTTTGTGTTGTATAGTTAATCGAGGCGGGGCCTATCCCGACCCTTGTAAGATGCTTATCCTTGTCTAGAGGCTTTGTAGACTATGTAAATTAAAGTGTGGTCATGTCTCGTACCTTAGACACTGTGGCCCCAATGGCCTAGCCATATGAATTTTCTTTTCTTTTGTTATTACTGTTTACTTTCATAAAGGCATGTTTGAGGTAGAAACCCCTTATAATAGGTATAGAAAGCATATAGATACAAGTTGGTTCTCCCAGGTCTTATTGGCAATGGGTGCTAGTCCGCCTTAATAGGACTTGGGGAGTGACAGAAGTGGTATTAGAGCGGGTCATCTTAGGGAGTCTACAAAGCCGTGTCTTTGTAGAGTCTTGTTTATCCATATGTTGTCCAACACATTTATAAGAAGGAGGCTACGTGGCCTTTAGGAGTTGTTACTTTCTTTTCATTCTTTAGATCGTGCCATAGAGCTAAGTGTAATAAGTGGATTATGTCTAACCACTAAATTATTTTGTACAACAAATATGCCAGAAACCAAGAAGAACAAAGGTAAAGGCAAGGAAGTAGAAGTGGTGGTTGGTATTCCCAGTTAGGTGAGACAACGAAATGAGGGTCAAAAGGAGTCTCTGTCACAGACATCTCCAACTTTAGCTCCTGATGAACCCGGAAGTAGTGAAATTCCCCAAAACCACCTGTCGATGCTATAGTGTAGGATCTGAGAAATGCAGTCCAATTATTGACTCGTATAGTTGCGGGCCAAGGCCAAAGACAGGAAGGTCCAGTTATAGGTACATGTGGTGCAAATAGGGCAACTGGCACGAGGACATGTGACTTCCTTAATTTGGACCCTCCATCCTTCACTGGGTCAGATCCTAATAAAAATCCCCAAGACTTTATTGATGAGATTCAGTGCACTTTAGATGTTATGCATGTGAGTTGTACAGAAGCTGTCGAGTTAGCGACATATAGGTTGAAGTGTGTGGCTATATTATAAAGCTTGGAAGAAATCTAAGGGTATAGATGCACCTCCAACTACCTGGAAGGAGTTCAAAGAGGCATTTCTTGACCATTACTTGCAATTAGAGATCCGAGAGGCTTATGCAGATCAGTTCTTGAATCTCCACCAAGGGAATATGAGTGTGAGGGAGTATATCCTTCAATTTAATTTCCTGTCTAGGTATGCTCCTAATGTAATTACTATTATGGTAGATAGAGTTCATCAATATATGGATAGATTGGATACGTATCTGGTCAGAAACTGTACCATTTCTTCCTTGAATAAAGACATGACATAGTAAGGATGCAAGCTTTTGCACAGAAATTGAAGGATCAGAGGCAGAGAAGAAGGACACAAGAGTTGGAACGGGGGCAGGCCAAAAGGGCCAGATATACAGGGTAGTTTATACCGTCCCAAGGTAAGTTTAGACCTCGGATTTCTAATAGACCACCTTGGCCATCATCCCTCTATTCTGTAGTCAGTGCTCCACCACAACTTCACGGGTTCAGGAGAAATTAGTTTGGTCCAAGAAGTGAAGGGCAAGGTGCCCGGAGAGTGAGATATTTAGCAAGCCAGCAAATGACTCTTATGCAGCATTGTAAACAGTGTGGAAGAAGTCATTTAAGTATATGTCGTATTGGAACGGAGTCTTGTTATTGGTGTGGTGCACCAGAGCATATGATAAAAGATTGTCCGATGAGGCGTATGGGTGATATAATACAATCTACTGGGTCAGCTGTTGCATCATCATCGTTAGTTCCTCCTTTAGGTGGAGGTCAACAAGCACCTATGGGTCATGGTAGAGGTGTTAGAGGGGTAGCTAGCTCTAGTGGAGTCCAGAATCGCACTTATGCTCTGGGGATTTGGCAAAATTTGGAAGCTTCACCCGATGTGCTCACCAGTACATTGTCTATCTTTTCACATAATGTATATGCATTAAATGAACCTGGTTCTACACTATCATACATTACCCCCACTAGTTGCTGGGAAGCTTAAGTGGACACCCAGATTATTGAACAAATCATTGAAGTGTCTACATCAACTAGTGAATCTACTATGACTAGAAGGGTTTATTATGACTGTGTAGTAACTGTTTGTGACCGTGACACAATGGCTGACCTTATTGACCTGGAAATGGTGGAATTTGTTGTTATAATGTGTATGGATTGGTTAGCTTCTTGCTATGCCACCGTAGATTGCTGAACTAAAAGAGTGTACTTCCACTTTCCAAATGAGGCAGTTCTTGAATGGGAAGGCAAAGTTGGGGCGCCAAAGGTAAGTTTATCTCTTATTTTAATGCCAGAAAGATGATATCTAAGGGGTATATATGTCATTTAGTTAGAGTGAGGGATATGGAGGAAGAATAACTAACTCTTCAATCAGTTCCTGTAGCGACTGAATTTGTTGATATGTTCCCTGAAGAACTTCCATACTTACCTCCAGAACGAGAAGTAGATTTTGGTATTGACTTACTTCCAGGCAGTCAACCTATTTTCATCCCTCCATATAGAATGGACCTGACAGAATTGCGTGAATTAAAAGAGCAGTTAAAAGACTTATTGGAGAAAGGTTTTATAAGACCTAGTGTGTCCCCTTGGGGTGCACCAGTGCTATTTGTATGTAAAAAGGATGGCACCTTGAGAATGTGTATCGACTATCGACAATTGAATAGGTTGAAAATTAAGAACAAATACCCCCTCCCCAGGATTGATGATTTATTTGATCAGTTACAAGGTGCCAAATGCTTTTCAAAAATTGAATTGAGATCCAGTTATCACCAAGTGAGGGTGAAGGAGAAAGATATACCTAAGATAGGTTTCAGAATACGCTATGGCCACTTTGAATTTGTTGTTATGTCATTTGGACTAATGAATACTCCAACAGTTTTATGGATCTGATGAATAGGGTATTCAAGTCATTCTTGGATGTGTTTGTGATAGTGTTTATAGATTACATTTTGGTATATTCAAGATCAGAAGAGGACCACGCAAATCACTTGCAACAGGTGTTATAGGTTCTTCGTGATATTCAAGATCGAAAGTGGACCATGCAAATGTGAATTTTGGCTAAATTCAGTGGCATTCTTGGGTCATATTGTGTCTGATGAGGGAATACGGGTAGATTCACAAAAGATAGAGGCAGTGAAAGATTGGCCAAGACCAACGACACCCACGGAAGTTCGGAGCTTCCTAGGGTTGGCAGGTTATTACAGAAGGTTTGTTGAAGGTTTTCTTCTATTTCTGTACCTCTAACAAAGTTGACACATAAGGAAACCAAGTTCCAATGGAATGATGTATGTGAAAGGAGGCTGTAGGAGCTGAAAAATAAGCCAACTTCTACACCTGTGTTAGTACTTCCAGAAGGCACTGAGGGGTATACAGTGTATTGTGATGCTTCAAGAGTTGGCTTAGGGTGTGTACTGATACTACATGGTAGGGTAATTGCTTATGCATCCAAACAACTACGACCATATGAGAAAAACTATCCAGCACATGATCTTGAGCTAGCAGCGGTTATGTTTGCTCTAAAAATATGGTGCCACTATTTGTAGGGGGTTCACGTTGACATATATATTGATCATAAGAGCCTGCAATACATCTTTAAGTAGAAAGACCTAAATTTAAGACAACGTAGATGGTTAGAGCTAATAAAGGATTACAACGTTGATATACTATACCATATGGGGAAGGCAAATGTGGTACCCGATGCTTTAAGTCATAAAACAATCATGAATACTGGTGCTCAAGCTGTGGTAAGTCAAGGAGTGGCTAAGGATATGCGTCAACTAGCCAGATTGGGAGTTTGCCTTCTTGAAACTCCAAAGGAAGGGGTTGTTGTGCATAATGCCGCAGAGTCTTCGTTGGTAATGGAGTTGAAAGAAAGACAATTTGAGGATCCTATTTTACGATGACTTAAAGAAAAGGTGAGTCAGGATATGATAAAGGGCTTTGACCTTATGCAAAATGGAATACTTTATTGCCAAAATAGATAATGTGTTCCTGATATTAATGGATTAAGAAAGAGGATAATGAAAAAAGCCCATCATTCCCAATATTCCATCCATCTAGGATCAACTAAGATGTACCATGACCTGAAGGGAATGTTTTGGTAGGGAGGCATGAAAAAAGACCTTGAAGAATTTGTGACTCAATGTCTAAATTGCCAACAAGTGAAAATAGAACACCAAAATCTAGGAGGTTACATGCAGTGTATAGAGCTTCCAACATGGAAGTGGGATATGATCAATATGGATTTTGTTACAGGGTTGCCTCGCTCATTTCAGAATTTTGACTTCATATGGGTAATAGTTGACAGACTCACAAAGTCAGCACACTTCTTGTCAGTCAAGAGTAATTATACAACTGAAGAGTATGCCAAGCTATACCTCAAAGAGATAGTCAGTCTACATGGAGTCCTAATCTCCATCATATCTGACCTAGGAGCTCAATTCACTGCAAATTTTTGGAAGTCCATAAAAAGGGGTTTAAGGACACTAGTGAATTTGAGTACAACTTTCCACCCTCAAACAGACGGTCAAGCAGAACGCACCATTCAAACACTTAAAGATATGTTGCGAGCTTGTGCATTAGACTTTAAAGGTAGCTGGGTGGATCATTTACCACTTTTTGAATTTGCCTATAATAATAGCTACCACTCGAGTATCAAGATGGAACCTTATGAAGCTTTGTATGGAAGGAAATGTAGATCACCAATTGGATGGTTTGAAGTGGGTGAAGCCACCTTACTTGGGCCAGATCTAGTACAACAAGCCATGGAAAAAGTTAAGGTAATACAGCAGCGGCTAGAAACAGTTCAAAGTCGCCACAAATCATATGCGGATGGTAGAAGGAGAGGACTGGAATTCTCAGTATGGGATTGGGTATTTTTAAAGATGTCTCCAATGAAAGGGGTTATGAGATTTGGTAAGAAAGAAAAACTGAGTCCATGTTACATAGGGCCATATAAATTTATTAAAAAGTTCGTCCAGGTTTCATATGAATTAGAGCTACCCCAAGAGCTTTCAATGGTTCATCCAGTTTTTTATGTCTCAATGCTTCAAAAATGCATAGGTGACTTATCCAGTATTACTCCTATTGAGGATGTGTAGCTTACAGAAGATCTCACCTATGAAGAGGTACCTATTGCTATTCTAGATCATCAAGTTAAGAAGCTAAGGAATAAAAAAATAGCTTTAGTAAAAGTACTTTGGAGAAACCAGAAAGCAGAAGAAATAACATGGAAGGCTGAGGAAGTGATGAAATCAAAATACCCTTACTTATTTGAGGCTAAAGAGGAAGTCCAACATCCAGAATTGGGGGCCTTAATATGTACCTGTGTTTGAACGTTTATGGCATGGAACTTGGTTAAGCTATCCAATTGTGTCAACATTCGAGGATGAATGTTCCTAAGGGGGTGAGGATGTAACACCCCACCTCTTACAATACTAGTACTATGCGAATGAAACGTTATATGATTTGGTCAAATTAGCGCCAATTTTTAAAAGTGTTTGAATCTCGTATTAATGGGCGATATGTGCGTCTAACGCTTAAGAGGGTTGAGTGTATACATGTTTTGTGTTAAATTGAGGAGATCACGTCCCTAAACAAAGTGAGAGAATTGAGGTGCTTGTAGGACTTAAGAAGCTAGCAGGTGAGTCACCTACTTGCTTAGCTTAAATTTGCTAGCTAAATGGAGATGAGGCCCGATGTAAAATTTGTCCAAGTCGAATTATGAATAAAGTCCGTGTTAAGGGTGTAATTTTAGCCCATATTTTAGCATAATAAATGGGATATATGTTCACCCCAAGGAGGATAATAAAAGGTCCCAAAGACATCACAATTTCTTTGATAATTTAGGCCCAAACTAATTAAGAAGAAAGCTGAAAAATGGGCAGCAAAAGCCCATCAATTTGGAGCCCCTTAAGGCCGAAGTAAAAGGAAAAACAAGCTGCATCACCAACTTAATATATTAAACCTAAGAAATAAAAAGTAAGTCGGCCAAGAAAGCTTTTAAAAAGGGGATAAAGACAGCCCCCTAAAGTCATTTCAACTTGGACAAAAAAATCTATTTTCTTGGTTATTCTTTGCTCTCTTTCAACGTGTGGAAAACAGGCCTCACAACCTTACAAGGATTCCTAAAGGATATATAAACCTTGAGTGTAAAGGTAAGTAAATCTATTTATGCACTTAGTATGGTTTGTTTATCAAAACCAAAGAAACAAGCTAGTTACACGTGCTGGAGATTCTAGACAGCGTGTGTCCTAAGGATTATTGTGAACTTTTCTTGTTGTTCAAGAGGATTTTCTCTTCTTGGTTGGCTGTATTATGAAATAATACTTATTTATTTAACAAAGCTTGGTTTTATAGTAATTAACCAGGCTGATTCACCACTGTTATAGTCTGCAAAAATGACTTATTGAAGGATATTTTAATTGTACTCCTAAAAGAAACTTGTGAGTTGATAATTGGAAACTATTGTTGCAAGACCTTCACCTAATTAGGGAATATTTGTGGACTATTATAAGACTGGTTTTATGTGTAAAAACATTGGATACAGTTTTGGTAAAGTTGAAACAGGCTCGGGATTGTTGACATCAAAATGTTGCAGGATACAAATGTGATGATACCTTTTTGTGTGTTGTGCAGCATTGCTATGTTTTGTACCCTATGAACTGTCATAAGACTGTTAAGGGTATAAAACAAGATGTATATGGCATGTACATAAGAATGGTTGTTAGAAAATACGATTATAAGTGAAAAGGTTGAAGGAATGCCTTTGGGTCGCTAGTTAATAAGCTTGCTGCCCGGGTGTTAGTTTTTATGATATTGGGCTTCCAAGAAGTCTTTATTTGCTGCTAATACTAGTCTTATTGCCTAATATACTATAGATAAATATTTAAGGGAAAATGCGGTCACTCCAAGGTAGTAACAAGGTCATACAACGAGGTATGTAAGGTTACTTGATTTCGTATTACTTGGCATGAAATCTAGATTCTTCCTTGATACATAAATGCACTTAACAACTCTGACACAACTATTAACCGTGTCTCCACACTTTCACATGTTCATATGATCCCATACATAGTCACCTTCAAATCTACATACATACGTGGATACCAAGTTACATGGGTTCTTGTTGCTAAATAAAGTTCACGAGTTGTTTCATCTCATATGCATTTCAATTACTTGTGTAACATAATCTTTTCATTGTCTTATTATCTTGTATGATTATCTACATGTCACATGCTACAGATACAGCCCTATAGCTCCAATATTATTACCACCAAAAGAATCATCTCAAATGCAATTGAAAGATAAAGTAAAGTATATTGCATATTGATGGGTGGTAGCCCAAGGGGTGGAGGAATCACCTAGCCAGGGATGATCCTATCACGGGGGGTAGCCCGATGGGTTAAGTAAGAGCCTAGCCAGGGCCGATCTCAATACAGTTTTACCACTGATCAGCTAGTCACTTATATTACATGTTGTGCACAAATTATATAGTAAAGGTAAAGTGATAAAAAGAACATAAAGTACATGATCCCACAGTACAACTAATGGTGGTCTCTTATCCTACACTAGTGCATAGTTTCATTTGAGTTGTTACTTCATATATAGTATACCCTACCGTACATATTCAGTAAACTATATCATAATGACATCCTTTAAGGGGTAACTGCATTTCATGCTACAGTTACAGGTGTTAGTAGATCTCCCCAGTAGGAGCACAGGATATCCAGCTACTATCGCTTATCTCCAGGATGCTTTGGGGCTTTGCGTGTATAGAGCTTCTATTTTTCTGTTGTACAGTTAGTCGAGGCGGGGCCCGTCTCAATCCTTGTTAGATGATTATCCTTGTCTAGAGGTTTTGTAGACTATGTAAATTAAAGTGTGGTCATGTCTCGTACCTTAGACACCGTGGCCCCAATAGCCTAGCCATATGCATTTTCTTTTGGCTTGTTATTACTATTTACTTTCATAAAGGTGTTTTTAAGGTAGAAACCCCTTATAATAGGTCTAGAGAGTGCATAGATATAGATTGGTTCTCCCGGCCTTATTGTCAATGCGTGCCAGTCCGCCTTAGTGAGACTTAGGGCGTGACATTGAAAGTAGGACCCTCACACTCTTAGGCACCTATGTTGTGGGAGTGAAGCACAATATCCTTGGGGAATCTCAAATGTGTGATTGAGGAGATGATGTACTATTCACTGTATCTGAGTACTCAGTAACCTGTTCAAGCACCAAGAAACTGATTCTCGATGGAAAAAGACACAAAAATGTCTCTAAGGTAGACATCACCTGCCCCTAGAAAACCTACACTGAAGTGTCTCAGTGTTGTAGATGACAATTCAATTTTATGGCACAAAAGGTTAGGGCTTGCAAGCTTATGAACAATAACTAAAATGATTTCTAAAGATCTTGACATAGGACTACCCAAAGAAAAATTTAGTGAAGATCAAGTGTGTGTAGTTTGTGCACAAGGAAAGCATTTAAAATCCAGCTTCAAATCAAAAGGATTGGCGAGCACTCCCAAACCACTGGAATTGCTTCACATGGTCCACTACAGACCAATGCATGTTCATAGTCGAGGTGGAAAAGGTATGCCTTCATCATTGTTGATTATTACACTAGATTCACATGAACTTTGTTCCTAAGCAAAAAGGAAGAAACATTCAACCTGTTTACTATATTTGTGAAAATGGAACAAAAGAAATTGAAGTATGAATTAATAAGTGTAAATACGCTATAAGTTGGAAGATCATAAAATAGAAGAAAATACACAAAAAGAATTACTGGTGCAGGGACCATGAGCCCATTCCATGGGTCATAGTCCATACGACAAGCTCAGATGGGGTCTTATGGATGTCCCTGACACTTGGTAAATTTTTTGGAGAGGTGGGTCATTGTACAAGACTTGACCACCAGTCGTAAAAGGAACCATGACTCTTGGATGTCAGTCGAGGATGGAAATTCGAAACTATGAAAATTGGGTTCAACAGGATGAAGTCTCTTTAAGAGCAATAGAAAAATCCAAAAATCCATGAACTGTAGATGATGCTCATTACATGGGGTCAGTGTAACATGAAATTTGACTAAGACATGGGAGAAACCACGAGGGTGTTCTATGGGTCATAGAGGGCAAGACAGGTCTGCAGAGTTGGTTATGTTTCGAGATTCAAAAGGGGTTATTTTGGCCCAACTCCTATGAGAAGTAAGCACGACTAGTAAAGGAACGATGCATCATAGACATGGGCTTTATGGATGAGGTCCTGTAACATGGAAAAGTGACCCTAACTTCCAGGAATAACCTCTATGATATGTGAATAGATCTAGAGTAGAAAAATCCAAAAATCCATGAACTGTAGATGATGCTCATTGAATGGGGTCAGTGTGACATGAAATTTGACTAAGACATGGGAGAAACCACGAGGATGTTCTATGGGTCATAGAGGGTAGGACAGGTCTGCAGAGTTGGTTATGGTTCAAGATTCAAAAGAGGTGATTGTGGACCAATTCCTATGAGAAGTAACCACGACTAGTAAAGGAACTATGCGCTATAGACATGGGTTTTATGGATGAGGTCCTGCAACATGGAAAAGTTATCCTAACTTCCAGGAACGATCTCTATGATATGTGAATAGATCTATGGACCATATATAGGTCTGTCTGAGAGATTTTAATGAAGGAAAATTTTGTTATTTTCTATCCTTCTAACCCCTAAACTACATCATTTTGATCTTATAACTACCAATAATCATCATAAACTATACCCTATTTACCACATTCTCTCCCAACTCTCAAATTACTCTAATTTCTCTCAAGTTCTTATCATGTTTAATGATATTGCACTTGCTCTTTTTCATTAAGTACAAAGCATCTTCAAGCGGCTGAGGATAGACCTCAGTAGGAGACTGTTGATTCCAAAATCCAAGGGTGAACTAGCATATTTTGGGCCACAATGGATATTTCTTCTTTATCTTTGTCCATTTTGTTTTCAAAATCAGAATTCTTTTATTTATTTATTAGTTTTAGTTTTGAGGTTACATCTCTAATAATTAGACTGGTAAATAGATGTTTTGGTACGGGCTTTCAGTTCTTGGATAGTGTTAGCAATAGGAGTTCATTTGATAAATTATTTAACCAAATTCATTATTTTAGTGAGTTTGATTAATTTATGCATCTTTTTCCCTTGTCGTATATGTGAATTTCTAATTCTTAATTATAGAGTAAAAG
>JAABOM020058729.1:0-13589 GCA_011800125.2 Solanum clarkiae
ACCCATGGGGGCCACACATGGACCATGTATCTGTCGCGGCGCGCGACACGTCCCTCGAATCATAGTATCCGTCGCGGTGCGCGACACGACCCTCGAATCATAGTATCTTTTTCTCATTTCATCTTTTTTTTTCATTTGCCGAAACCATTTCCCATCGACTTTACATTTCTTTTTCTTGTAACATCCAGTAACCATTTCTGCCTACATGATGTTACCATGTAGGAACCGACGCTCTATTTGGTCATCATCCTCCTCCACGTGGCTAGTGATATCCAATCAAGCTAGTTGGTGAGTCCCCATGTCCAAGGGCAATATCCATATTCTTATTCTATGTATTTAAGACTATTTTTCCTTTTTAGTTATACTTGACTATGAGGGTGAGCCCGGTTGCTTGTCTTTGCCCTTGCTAAGTTCTATGTTAAATGTGTTGTTGGACAAAATATGTATAATGCTTGAGCTTTGACTCACTTATGATATCTAAGCTATTTAAATATGATTCTATCTCCCTTAGTCCCACTTTCCCTTTTTTATGTTTCTTATGTCATTTTATCTTGCTTTCGCGACCAAAGATGTGTGATGATATGCAATGAGGCTTGCTTGGAGTTCCTTCGGGTTCCCTATTCGCCGGTCACATCTAGGCTCTAAGCTTGGGTCCTGACAAAGATGGTATCAGAGCATTAGGTTGTTAGATCCTCGAGTCCAACATACCGTGTCGATTAGAGTCTTATTCATGGTTGTATTGTACACCACAACTATGAGTAGGAGGCTATAAGATGTTTTAGGAAATGTTTCCCTTATTCATGTTCTAAGTCGTGCCATAGAGTTGGAGTATGTTTTTCCCCCTAACGGTTGTTCTTTGCTATGCTAGATCATGCCTAACATTCGAGAAAGAAGGGCCCATACTCCCGAGGATCAACCTACCAATGGTGAGCTCCAGAATGCCCTTACTATTCTTGCCCAAGTCGTGACCAACCAAGTCAATCAAGGGGCCCAAGCCCCTCATGCTACTACCCCAAGAGTTAGGGTAAGGGACTTCGTGAGGATGAATCCTCCGGTGTTCTATGGGTCAAAGGTGGATGAAGATCCACAAGAGTTCATTGATAAGGTTTATAAGATCTTGAATGTCATGGATGTTGGGCCGAATGAAAAGGTGGAGTTGGCGGTATACCAACTTAAAGGGGTAGCCCAAATATGGTATGATCAATGGAAGGGGGAGAAAGAAAACAGTTATGTGGTGCTTTGGAATAAGTTGAAATGGGCTTTCCTTAATCGGGTTTTTCCTCTTGTGCTTAGGGAAGCTAAGTTGGTAGAGTTCTTGAACTTGAAACAAGGTGCTATGAGTATGAGGGAGTATGCCCTCAAGTTTAATCAACTTTCAAAATATGCTCCTCATTTGGTGACTGATCCTAGATCTAGGATGAATAAGTTTATGATGAGGGTCTCTGACTTGGTGAATGAAGAATATCGGTCTACCTTGCTAATTAGTGATATGGACTTGTCCCGCTTGATAAATTATGTTGAGAAAATGGAGGAGGAGAAGTAGAGGAAAAGAAAGGGTAATGAGGCCAAGAATGCTCGATTTGATGGTGGCTCCCAAGATCTAGAGCTCGGCAGTGCTTCAAATAAGAGAATGACTATTGATGGGGTGATCAACATAAGAAGGCAAGATGGCTATGAAGGAAGAACGAATCCTAAGTGTCCAAGGTGTGGAAGGTACCATGGTGGTCCATGTTTGAGGAAGACCAATGCTTGCTATAGTTATGAAGAGGAGGGTCATAAGATAATAGATTGTCCTCTTAGGCACAAAAAGGGTAGAGATGGTGAGGTTGATCAAGGGGATGCTCTAAGACGTAATTAGTTCTACGCTCTTCAAAGGAGGCAAGAAGTAGATGAGGCGCCTAATGTTGCTACTAGTATGTTGAAGTTTCCTTGACTTTGATATGTGTGAGTTATTATGGCCGGTATGCCATTGTTTCTTTCTTTATTCTTTTGATGGCTAGAAAGTCCATAAGTGTTGACCCGTGTTCATATTGCATTAGGTTTTGTCTTGTGACTTGTTGGAGTTGGTGCAGTGGTTTTGATGTTATACTTGGGATGGGATAGTTGCATGCATATTGTGTCTTCATGAATGGTAGGACCCGTAGAGTTAGATTTAGACTCCCAATGAACCCATCTTGAGTGGGAGGGTGTCAAGTGCTAGCAAAAAGAGGTAGGTCCATTCTTGTCTTAAGGTTCACTTGATCTCTAAGGGTCTCCTATGTTCTTTTGCATAGAAGTCTTGCCTTGTGATCTTCGTTGAACTTAGCTTGATGTGTTGCATGTCTTGAAGTAGTTTGGAATAACTTGCATAGCATATTCTAATAAGTGTAGAACCCGTAAGGTTGTAATATGATGGTTGAGCATGGTCGGTCTATTTGGTCAACTACAATGGGTTGGTCATTTCGCGAAGATTGATCTTTGGTCAGAGCTTCGTCCCCAAGTGAGCATTATTAGTATTGGTGGAGTTGTTTGGTTTAATTATGCATTGGCTATATTTATGAGTTTCATGAATAGGGTCTTTAGTCCCTACCTTGTTATGCTTGTAGTGGTATTTAGTGTTGAAGTATGGATTTGATTAGAGCTTGTGACTTTTAGGTGTAGTGCGCAAGTCTTGGATGATCGGAGGTTTTTTGCTAAATATGATAGGTGTGAATGAAGGATAACAAGAAAGTGGCCAGAATTCTTTAAGGGTCATGATAAGGATGTGCATTATTTTCCTGGTAAGGCTAATGTTGAGGTCGGTGCTCTAGGTAGCCTAGCGTTGGAGGAAGTTGAGCACGGTGGTGTATTATTCTTGTTTGTTCCAAAATCTTCTTGGGTTGGATAGGTCTAGATTAAGCAAGGCCTTGATTCCATCTTATTAAGGTTGGAAGTTTTGGGCGAAGAGGGGTAGAGTGGAGGTTGTCTCCCAAGGGGGAGATGGTAGTTCGTGGCAATAAATGGAATAGGTGTGGTTAAGGTTGACAATGAGTTATGGTTGTGAGTCTTTTTAGAGTGTAGAGTAAGTTGGTAAGGTTGCTTTTAGATAGGAGTTGCCTATGGTCATGGTTCGTCCGATTTTGCATCCTTCTAGGTTGAAGGGATGTATTGGTGACTCTAGTACTATAGAACTCCTCGAAGTTGTGGGTGTTGTGATAGAAGAGTTGACTTATGAGGAGGTCCGTTGGAGAAGTTGTGTGGATATGAGTGAAGATTGATTGATGATGATGTAGGGTTCTTCAAGGCCCTTTAAGAGAGGCGTCTATTCATATATGGTTCTCGAGGAGCCAGTGTGGGCATGGAGAAGCAATGTCCGTATTTTTTTCATTCTATTCAAGCTTATGATAACACGTCAAGTTTTATTTCTATTATTCTAAGCCTTGTATTTCATCCCCTATATCATTCATATGCATTCATGTTTAAGTCAGCATGATGATTTTACACTTATGTTGAGATTTTGGAAATAGTGTTAGAACTGTAATGTTGCATTTTTTTGGGGCTGATTTGGTTATGATCACTCTTGTATTGTATGTCTCTTTTATTCGGGGATGAATGTATCCAAGGGGGAGACATTGAAACGATCCCAAAAAAATGCCCAAAAATGTGCCTCATAATGCTTGGAATTTTAAATTCCATATATCTCAAAATTCGTGCATGATATTGCAAATCTGACTTCATATTCTTGTTCGGGAGGGGGGGTCAAAATTATGTGTAGAAAGGGTCTAACCTCGATTTTAAAGCAATCGAATCACAATTTTTTAATTTTTTTAAATTTTGATTTCCAGAACCGATCTGCGACAGGGCCGCGATGCACAGTTATCACGGACTAGTATAAATTGTCCTTCGCGATAGGTCCGCATCACGGACCCAACACAGACTTGAGTATTTTGTTGCCAATAACTTTTATCTCGGTCCAAGGCTTTTGGGTCTTGGGCCTAAGTGTTCCCAAACATGTTTTAATCTATACATAGTGTTATTTCACCCTCGTATCATCCTAAACATTCCCCAGTATTCACTCAAACACCTAGCCATATTTTCAGTCCCAAACCCTCATCCTAAGCTAAGGTTTTCCTTCAAAGTTCTTCTTCAAGTTTCAAGTCTCCATCTCTAATCTTCACCAAGTTCATCTCCAAGTTAAGGTATGTGGTGTTGAACCATTGGGTCCTTCCTCCCATGGTGCCTAAGCTTCCTTTTTACTTAAATTGCATGATTTAAAATTGATTTTACATGTGAATTTTGTATATTAAGAAATTTATTGCACAGTGATTTGAGTTCATAAAAATATGGTTGTTTTAGCATGTTTTGAGCTCTAAATCTTGGATCTAATGTTGGATTTGATGAAGGGTTCTAATGTATATTGCTTGAGAGTATTGCAAGATGTTGATTGATAGTTTTACAATGAATTTTCTTGAATTATTTCACTCTTGAATTGCATGGTTTTACACTAGCACTAGACACCCGCCAAGTGCTTGATAAAATGCCCGACGAGAGTTTTTTGAGGAATTGAAGATCCAATGCATATCTTATGAGTTGAATAATGTTATGATGATTATATGATGATAAAACGATGATGATATGATAATGAATCAATGGTATGCATATGATGTATAATGATGAGAGGAAATGTAGGTATATGATGACCTTGTGATGATGAAAGTATGTTATACATGTGTTGAATTCATGAAAAGTATCTATGATATTGCAAGTCAATCACCTTGTTGAGGGGTTGCCAAGCCTCAATCACCTTGTTGAGAGGGTGCCAAGTCTCAATCACCTTGTTGAGAGAGTGTCAAGTCTCAATCACCTTATTGAGAGGGTGCCAAGTCTCAATCACCTTGTTGAGAGGGTACCAAGTCTCAATCACCTTGTTGAGGGGGGGTGCCAAGCCTCAATCACCTTGACGAAGGGGTGTCAAGCCTCGGTTGCCTTGTTGAGGAGGTATCAAGCCTCAATCACCATTCAAGGAATGATGTGCCTTGGAGTTGGGAAGTAACTCACTTGGTCTATGATGATGGTCTATTCCTATGCATGCTCTAATTCTATATAAGTATATGAGCTGTCTATCGAATCGTTGCAATTGATGTTCGATCAGTTGAAGGCATACAAATTATTGGAAGAGTCGAGGCATTCACTAATATGTTTTACCTCAAGCATCATTCATACATGTCATATTGATAGTATCTTATCCATTATCTATGTTTATGCATTTTGCCTATGATGTCTATCTCTTGTTGTATTACATCCCACATACTTAGTATATTCAAGCGTACTAACGCATACTCTATACCTACATGATGTTACCATGTAGGAACCGGAGCTCCATTTGGTCATCATCATCCTCCAGTGACTAGTGATAAGCAATCAAGCTAGTTGGTGAGTCCTCATGTCCGAGGGAAATATCTATGTTCTTATGCTATGTATTAAAGACTATCTTTCCTTTTTGGGTATACTTGACTATGAGGGTGAGCCCGATTGTTCCTCTTGGCCCCCGCTAAG
The DNA here is from genome assembly GCA_011800125.2 of Solanum clarkiae. Taxonomy (NCBI): domain Eukaryota; kingdom Viridiplantae; phylum Streptophyta; class Magnoliopsida; order Solanales; family Solanaceae; genus Solanum; species Solanum clarkiae. The sequence continues at coordinate 5,515 of JAABOM020058729.1, forward strand.
TTCTATATTAGAGGTGTTGTTAGACAAAATATGTATTATGTTTGAGCTTTGACTCACTTATGATATCCAAGCTATTTAAATATGATTCTCTCTCCCTTAGTCCCACGTTCCCTTGTTTATATTTCTTATATCATTTTATCTTGCCTCCATGAAGATATGCAATGAGGCTTGTTTGGAGTTGCTTCGGGTTCCCCATTCGCCGGTCACGTCAAGTCCCTAGGTTTGGGTCGTGACAATAAATTCGATCTCGGATTTCCTATCAGAGCTTTGGAAGACGTGTTGTGCGTACGATTACATTTTAGGGACGTTTTGATAATTTTACGGGGTGTTACAATATTTTGTGCCATTCACGGCTTGTTTAGGATCGTGAAATATATTCAATGTTCAGCTCCTTCTATAATCAGGAAAATATTTATCTTGCAAAGAACTTAGTTCTAATAGAAAAAATATTTTATTTAGTTCTAATATAAAATTACATTTATTCCATGTAATAATTTTCAGATGGAGAAACTTTTAACTTAATAGGACAAATAAGTAGATCAACTTTTAGTGGATATTTTAGTCAACCAACATTTATATTCATGCTTTTAAAATAATACAGATACATGATATTATATGATATATATAATTAAATTCCTAATATATATATATATATGTATGTATATATTATAAGTCGCTTGAAGCAGGCACATCGCTCTCGACATGTTTGCTTCAACTGTCTGCTTAAGTAGACAATACTGATTGACATGTCTGCTTCAACTATTCGATTTTACTATGCCATTTTTATAATGATTTTTGCAGGTGCTTCAACTATTAATTTATAATATTACCCCTAATAAATTATTTTTTCTTAAAGACAACTGTCGATTAATGTGTCAGCTTCAACTGCTTGATTTCACTTTGTCATTTTTTAATTTAATAAGCCGTTTGAAGCAGGCATATTGCGGTCGATATGTCTATTTCATCTGCTTGATTTTACTATATTATTTTTATTAATTGTTTCTCCTGTTGCTTCACCTATGAATTTATAATATTACCCATAATAAATTATTTTTTCTTAAAGGCAGTTGTCGATTAACGTGTCCATTTCAGCTACTTGATTTCACTATGTCATTTCTATTAATTATTTTTTGAGTTGCTTCAACTATGAATTTATAATATTACACTTAAGAAATTATTTTTTCTTAAAGGCAAGTGCCGATTAACGTGTATGCTTCAACTGCTTGATTTTACTATATCATTTCCATTAATTATTTCTCCAGCTACTTCAACTATGATTTATAATATTATTTCTAATAAATTATTTTGCTTAAAGATTTTACAATATTACCCGTAATAAATTATTTTTTCAGCTGCTTCAGTTATTAACAATTTAAGATATTTAAAAAATAATTAAAAATTTTGATTGACTCTCAAAATTTATATGTGTAATATAAATTTAAACAAAATAAGAAACATACATTATTTAAAATAACATAAAATGGGTTATAAGTTGCAATAAATAATAAACTAAAATTTTAAAATATAAGTACAAAAAATATAATGTTACATAAATATTATATTTGAATTCATAATTTTATGTGTATAATATGTTTAGGACTAAGAATTCAAAAAATTAAACCTGTCAAATTCAAAATTTAAATCTGCTTAATAAAAATGATTAAAAATTATTTACGCTCGACGCTTTGTGCAAATCAAACAAATATATGACATGTATCCTATATGTTTTTGTTTCATTACCAAATAATGATTAATTGATATTTAATCTTCTTTGATTTGTTATTCAGTCGTATCAAGAGCAGAAAGGATCACATGGTTAAGCTGTGCAGTGAGTGTATGCAAAGCTAGTTAGAAAGTTTGTTAGAAGAATTAGTCACATGTAAAATGTGACTAGTTTGTTGAAGGTGGCTAGCTAGTTTTTTGGTCATCTATAAAAGGTGTAGTAGAGTCATTGTTCAGTTGTGAATAAGAAATACAACTCCTCTAATGGAGCTGAAAATGTAGTCTTAAAGTTTCTTCTTCAACAAAGGCATAGTTCTTATTCCATTGTTCTGTGTACTAGGTGTAGAATTTAACATGGTATCAGAGTCTCTGGTCACGATAAGGAATCAATAAACTTCACTGAGTGTGGATCAATCATTGTTCCTGATTTCTCAAGATGCAACTATGGCAGAAAATCAAAATTCACTAAATACAGAGAATAATACAAACAGATCCTCAAATAGATCACAATCATCCACTACATTTACAGGCATCAGATACTCCTGGTGTAACTTTGATTCCTATGAAGCTCTCAGGGCCTAAGAACTATGGCATTTAGAGTAGATCAATGTGTATCACACTAGTCAAAAATAAACTAGGATTTGTGGATGGCACCTATGCGAGAAGCTCATATAAATGCACAATGTTAACGAAGTGGGAGAGATGTGATGTTGTGGTGTTATCTTGGATCAGTGCAGCAATTGCACGAGAGCTAATGACTAGCATAATTTATGCATCAAGTTCTAAGAAGGTGTGTGAAGACTTCAAGGAAAGGTTTGACAAATTAAATCTGATCAGAATTTTCTACTTGTGAAGGAGATCATTGTATTGGCACAAGGAACATATTCAGTTACAACCTTACTCAAAGATGAGAGATCTTTGGGATTAAATTGATGTGATGATTCCAAGTCTAAGCTGTGATTGTGAGTTGTCTAAGCCTTATGCTGAACATATTAAACAACAAAGGTTATCGTAGTTTCTAGTTTGTTTGAATGAAACACTTGCTCAAGTAAGAAGTTCTATATTGTTGAGCTAAATAGTTCCAAGTGTGAATCAAGCATATTTTCCATGGTTGTACGGGAAGAAAGTCAGAGGAAACTAGGGACCACAGTGATGCAGGAAATGAACCATTGGAAATGTTAGCTGGGAGAAATGCTAACTATCAGAATCATTATCAGGGACAAGGATGGTTTCAAGCTTCACAAGAACAGTCATTTCAAAGAAGGAAGCAAGGGGTTGTGTGTGAACATTATGGATACAAAGGACATAGTAAGGAAACGAGATACAGGATAGTAAAATTTCGAGCAGATTTCAAAAGCAAAAGGAAAGTAGAGAATGATACATATAAGAAGCCACAAGCCAACAATATAACATTTGAAGGAGAAGGTAACACAAGAAAACAATCAAGCACAACATCTAAAATAGAAAGGCAGTCGAACTTTCCAAGAGGATATTTCACCAAGGATCAATATGAACAAGTGTTAAAGAATGATGAATCCTACACTAACTAGCAGCTGCAAGGCAAATGCAACAGCAGGTATGATTGTCTTGAAAAAGGATAATAGTGATATAGAGTGGATTGTAGACTCAGGTGCTACACATCACATTACACATGATAAGGAGTCTTAGTTGATCCTAAAACTGTAACTAATGGAAGGATGGATAAGGTTCAAGTACCTACAGGAAGCAGGATTCGAATAGATGACACTGGAAATTCAATAATGCTAGGAGAACATTGCTTGAAGGAGGTGCTACATATGCCATATTTTAAATTCAACCTATTATCTGTTGCAAAGCTCACAAAGGATCTGAAGTGTATTGTGTCATTTTATCCTGATTTATATGTATTGCAGGCTCTCTTCAGTGCCAAGGTGATTGGGATTGGTAGAGTGTCTGATGGGCTCTACATACTAAAGGATCACACAATACCACTGATTGGAGCTGTAACAAGTAAGATAGAAGATCAAGAGCTATGACACCTAAAACTTGGTCATCCATCCATAAAAGCTATGAAACATATAATGGCCTTGAAGAATAAAGTTGACATAGTAGTTCATTAAGAATGCTTGACATGTCCACTAGCTATGCAATGCAGACTAAAGTTCCCTGTTAGTAATTCAAAATCCTCTAGCATTTTTAAATTGATACATACGAATGTATGGGGACCTCATAGCTATTTTACATGATAGAAAACATTATTTTCTGAAAATAGTTGATAACCACAATAGGTATACTTGGATAATGTTGCTGCAGTCTAAGAAAGAAGTGGTAGTAGTATTGAGACATTTTATTTCTATGGTGTACAATCAGTTTGGTGTTAGAATAAAATTATTGAGATTTGAAAATGGAACTGATTTTTCAATACTTGTATGAATGACCTCTTAGCTGATTATGACATTATTCACCAAAGCAGTTGCTCATACACACCTCAGCAAAATGTTATTGTGGAAAAGAAGCATAGACATATATTGGAAGTGGGAAGAGCTTTGAAGCTTCAATCCCAAATTCCAAACAAATCTTGGGGTGATTGTGTAACTACTGCAGTGTACCTTATAAACAGAATATCCTCTATTCAACTTAAAGGAAAATCACCTTATGAGTTGTTATTCAACAGACCTCCTAGTGTTGATCATTTGAAGGTGTTTGGATGCTTGTGTTTTGCTAGTACACTGCCTAGAGGGGACAAATTTGCAGCTAGAACAAAGAAGGCCATACTACTTGGTTATTTATCCACACAGAAGGGATATATGTTATATGACTTGGAGAATTATTTTGTGTTCACTAGCAGAGATGTCACTTTCAAGGAACAAATTTTTTCTTACAAGGAAAAATATTTACAAGACAATGGTCCCTTGCTTTCACCCTTTGTGTTTGATACATGTTCTTTATCTGATGCACCTTCAGACGAAGCCTCATATGTTGAGCATCCTGATATGATGTCACCAGAAAATTAGGAGATGCTGAAACCAGCTGATGTAGATGGCTAAAATCATGGACCACCAGAGAATGAATTGATGGAGCTAACACCACTAGATATCATACAGGATTCACCACCATCAGAAACCATACATGACCCAGTACTCTCATTACAATCATCAAAACAATCACCAATTATTAGAAAAAAAAGAAGACAATCTAAACCTCTCATTTGGATCAAAGGCTATGTAGTACCTACCAAATCTAGTCCTTACTCCATCAATAATCATGTGAGCTACAAATCATCTTTCTGACAACTACCAAAACTATGTTAAGTCTTTTTGGTCCTAGTTGAACCACAATGTTTTCAAGAAGCTCCTCAAAATCAAAAGTGGATTTCAGTAATGCAGGAAGAGATTAAAACCTTAGAATATAACAACACATGGTCTATTGTGGACCTACCTTCTGGAGCCAAGCCTATTGGTTCAAAATGGGTATACAAAATCAAGTATAAATCCAATAGTGAAGTAGACAGATTCAAGGCAACGTTAGTAGCTAAGGTTACATTCAAAGGGAAGGATTGAATTATCATGAGACATTCTCATCAGTAGCTAAAATGGTGACAGTAAGGACAGTCATCAGCTTGGCTGCTTCATATGGTTGGGAAATGTTTAAATGGATGTGACTAATGCATTTCTTCAAAGAGATCTTCATGAAGAGGTCTTTATGGAATTGCCTTTTGGATTTCATAATTCAGGAAATAACAAAGTTTGCAAACTACAAAAGTCCCTTTATGGCTTAAAGCAAGCATCAAGGCAGTGGAACATTAAGCTCACTGATGTTTTGCTATATATTGATTTTTCTCAAAGTGTTCATGATCATTCTTTGTTCACCAGGAAGAGGGAGAGTGTCATGGTTTTCCTCCTGGTGAATGTAGATGACCTATTGATCACTAGAAAAAGCTCTAGAATGTTAGATGAAATCAAAGACATTCTACAATAACACTTCAAGATGAAAGACTGAGGGAAGTAGAGATATTTCTCAGGAATAGAGGTAGTGCAATTAAAAGGTAGTGTATTGTTGAATCAAAGGAAGTATGCACTCCAACTAATTGCGGATACTGGTTTGAGTGGTGCAAAACCATCTAGCACCCCCTGTTGAGTTCAATCATAAGTTCACTAGCCTGACTTATGATCAACACACAGGAAATAGTTCTGATGCTAAGCTGGAGGATGTTACTGCATATCAACACTTGCTTGGAAGGTTACTTTATTTGATAGTTAGAAGACCAAACATTTGTTTTGGAGTTATTAAGACAATTCATGCAGCAACCCAAAGTGTCACATTAGGAAGCAACACTCAGAATTGTAAGATACATAACAAAATCTCCTGGACTTGGAGTCTACTTAAAGAAAGGTGCTAATGTTACTGAATTAATAGGATATTGTGATTCAGATTGGGCCTCATGTCCAAACACTAGGAGGTTAGTGACTGGTTACATAGTCAAGATGGGAGATTCCTTAATATCATGGAAATCAAAGAAGCAACAAAACTGTGAGTAGAAGTTCACCTGAAGTTGAGTAGAGGAGTATGGCAGGAGTACTTTCAAAGTTAGTTTGGATTGCAGGCCTGTCAAATGAGCTAAATGTGTCAGTTACATTTCCTATCAAGCTTTATTTAGACAATAAATCAATAATACAGATTGCATCAAATCTCATCTTTCATAAGCGGACCAAATATATAGAGATAGACTGTTATTTCCTAAGAGACAAAGTGAAGTCAGGTTTCATAGATCCACAGTATCTATGCTCTTCAATGCAGTTGGCTGATATATTGACAAATGAACTTGGAACAGGTCAGGATGAGTCTCTCCTATCCAAGCTAGGTGTGTTAGATGTATTCCAACCACTAGTTTAAGGGGGGGGGGTAATAAGGAAAGGATCACATGGCTGAGCTGTGCAGTGAATGTGTGCAAATGTGTGTCCAGAGTTAGTTAGAAAGTTTGTTAGAAAAATTAGTCACGTGTAAAATGTGACTAGTTTGTTAAAGGTGGTTAGCTAGTCTATTGGTCATCTTTAAAAGGTGTGGTAGAGTCATCGTTCAGTGGTGAATAAGAAATACAACTCTTCTAATAGAGCTCAAAATGTAGTCTCAAAGTTTCTTCTTCAATAAAGACATAGTTCCTGTTCCATTGTTCTGTGTATTAGGTGTAGAATTTAAAAAGTTGTAGCAAACTCATGTGATTTCATGGAACATCATCTGTATGTAAATATTTTTTCTAATTTAAATTTTCTCTTTCAATTATGAAGGCAAAATAGGGTATTTCAAGCTCAATAGGTCATTCCTGAATGAATAACCACATTTTCATTCTTTATTTTCCTCCGATCAACTTATTTTTATTTCTTTATTATATTAAAATAGATATTTATTTTTATTTTTTATTAAAATAATATATTATCTTTATCCTGATTATTAAATATTGTTTATTTTCTAATATTGAAATAACTTATTGTTATAATTATAAACTACATAATAAATATATATTCATTAAGCATTTTTAAGAGGTGCATCAAATTATAAGCATAACAAGTAAACATGAACCAACATGGGTTATAATGCAATAGTGAAATTGCTTAACTCTTAATTATAGGTCTCGAGTTCGAGTCTGAGTCCTGAGAATGAAAAAAATCATGTTTGGAGAGTCACCTCTGAATGGGCCCTACAATGTGCAATCTAAATTTAATCAAGGTTTCACGGGCTCTGAACACCGAGCGAAAAATTAAAAAAAAATTAAACATGAAATGATAAAAGGAGTAGTAAACATGTAACTGAACAAACAATTAGTTAAGTAATTCCTTGCGGGACATCCGTTTAGAGCAAAAATCCAAGAAATTTAGTACAAGAATATTAATCATTGTCCGAGATCTATTGTCTGAATATATAAATATAATATAATTAAACATATGCCAAAGCTGGATTTAATTAATAAACTTTAAGCCTAATCCCCTTTTAAGGAATAATTATTCGCAGCTGGGCCCCACCTTAATTAATCGGCCGACTTTGCCTTCGACCATTCATACCAAGCCACGTGTAAAACGAGAAAAATAGATGGGATTACCAACCTAATTAACTCGTCTCATTTTAAAGCTTATACCCATTTTATTTGTTATAGTTTTTTTACTTACAAGTCTCTTTAAATAAGGAGTAACTAAAATGGTGAAACCAATAAAGTATTCTTACTTATTTTTATCTCAATTTAATACTACTTTTTTTTTACCGCTTTAATATTATTTTTAGTAAAGTGATGTCAATCATTTGTTCAGTTACAACTTACAAGCATATGCTTCCTCTGGTTTAATTTTTTTTTTTTTGATTGAAACATGATTTTTATTTTTTTT
>JAABOM020058730.1:0-13587 GCA_011800125.2 Solanum clarkiae
GTGCAATTTACACAATATTTACGAAATTTTCCATGAGTCATTTTACCCCAATTGAATTATTTACGGGGTCTAACACTAGGATACCACCTATCAATAAGCAACTTACTTTATCTTTTATTTACTTTTGAGATGATTCTTTTGGTGGTCATAATATTTGAGCTATAGGACTGTAGATATAATATGTGATATGTAAATAATCATACAAGACAATACCATAATAAAAAGAGTAGTTACATAAATAATGAAATGCATAGGAGATGAAACAACACATGAACTTTATTTAGCAAAAAGCACTCATGCATCTTGGTGTCCAAGTATGTATGCAGATTTACTAATGACTATGTATGGAAGCATATGAGCATGATAAAGAGTCGAGACACGATTTTTAGTTATGTCATAGTTGGTAACTGCCTCTATGTGCCAAGGAGGAATCTAGATTTCATGCCAAGTAATACGAAACCAAGTAGCCTTACATACCTTATTGTACGACCTCGTTACTACCTCGAAGTAACCTCCTTTCCCCCCAAATACTTATCTACAATAGAGTAGGCAATAAAAATATATTAGAAGCTAATAAAAACATCTTGGCAGTCCAATCTTATATAAAAAAAATAACGCACGGGTAGCAACCGTGTAATTATCAACCCAGGAGTATTCTTTCAACTTTTTCAACTCTAATCGTATTTTCTAATACACATTCTCATATACATGTCATGTGCAATTTGTTTTAGCCCCATAACAGTCTTACAACAACCCACAAAGCATATCACTTAATAGGTCTACATAACACACAAGTAGGCAACATAACATTATGTCCTTTCGCTACATTTCGACGTCAACAATCCCAAACCTATTCCAATTATAACCAAACTGTTCCTACCATATTCACATAAAACCAGCTCAAAACAATTCTAAAGTATATTGAGAACATGAAATAACAATATCCAATTATCAGCCCACAAATTCCTACTAAGAGCACAATTATGATATCATACAAGAACTTATCTTTGCGGAAGATAAAAATGGTGCAAAAACCTTGATACATCATTACAGAACTAAACATCATCAAAAACAACAACCTCCCTTCATAATCAAGTTAACCAAGAAGAAAAAATTTCCAAATAAACAAGAAAAAAGTGTACAATAATCTTTGAAACACATGTTGTCCAAAATTTCAGCACAAGTATAACCAATGCAATTCTCTTGTTTTTCATGAAAAAATCATACTAAATACACATGTATGTTTACTTAACTTTAATTTCAAGGTGTAGGACTTCTCTAGGAACCCTAGAAATCTCTTGTGGCTGCTCTGTAAAGTCAAGAAAGAGTAGAAAGAAAAACTCTGAAAAGTCTGATTGTCTTCCAATGTTAATGACTTGAAGGAGCTGCTTGTTAGCCCTTTTAAAGGAACATTTTATCCGACTTTCTTTTTCATTTTAAGACTTATTTTATCAAGTAAGGATTATACCATTTTTTCCCTTTCACGTGGGCATTATTGGGTTCCAATTTGATGGGACTTGGCTGCCCACTTTTCTCTTTTCCTTTCACTTGGTTTGGGCCCAAATCATTAAGTGGGTTGTGAATGTACTTGGTCCCTTTTGCTATTCTTCTTGGGGTGAAATATTGTCCCTTTATAATGCTAAAACATGGGCTAAAGTTACACCCTTAACATGGACTTTGTTCATTATCAGACTTGGACAGATTCGGTGTTGGGCCTCGTCTCTCTCTATCTAGCATATTTAAGCTAAGCACGTAGGTGACTCACCTCCTAGCTTCCTAAGTCCTACAAACACTTCACTTTTTTCACTTCATTTAAGGCCGCGATCTCCTCAATTTGACTTAAAACTTATATAGTGTTAGACGTACATATAACCCTTTAATATGAAATTTGAGCACCTTCAAAAATAGGCGCAAATTTGACCAAGCCATATCATGTTCCACATGCATAGGGCTAGTACACGTAAGATTTGGGGTGTTATACCTTTACAGAGCTACTACAGACTCAAAATAAAATAGACCCATCTACTAACTAACCAGAATAGCAATCTACATGTACAAATCTAAATTACATATACAAGGCCAGCGTCAGAATACAAAAGACGACCGTCAAAACAAAAAAAGACTGCAGAATATCCAGAGTTGTTGATGCTTACCAACGTTTCCTGAATCTTCTATGAACCCCCAACTCAACAACTGCAGCTAGTACCTAGACTTGCACCATGGGAGGATGTAGATATGTAAGGGTGAGTACCAATAACAGGCACCCAGTAGGATTCTTTGGCCAACCGAGTAAAGTACTGTAAATATAGCAGGCTCAAATATAAAGAACTGCAGTAAATATAGCAAATTATAACTCAAAACAAGGAGTAAATATGTATAGAGAATGATTGAACCCCAATTGAACCAAACCAAGTGGTGTGCAATGATGCTAACTAACGAAACACGAGTAGGCCCAAACCACAATTGTCACCTGACTGAGACATAGTGTTGTACGTAGGTGTAAGGCCCTAATATCTATACTTGTACACCGACTAAGCCCCCATAAGTGCAAGAGGTACACCCATATATAACCTAACTGATAGATTCATGATGGAGCCCACGAAACTCAACTATCAATATCACATGATCCAGGGGTCATTTGTACGTAGGTGTAAGGCCCTAATGTCTAAGTTTGGATGCCCCCTAAGCCCCCATCAGCCCAAAGGGTATACCCATGCACAATCAGGGTATGTATAGGTGTGTGGATCCACTGATAATCAATCGGGTCCTCGACCGGTCCAGTAACCAGTATCACACGGGGCCTCGAACCCCTATAATATCAAATGAGGCCTCGAACCCCCTTCCCGACCTGGCCTCTGGTCGGGGCAGTTAGTCAGGGGCAGATAGTCTGATAATATATATATAATAGTGGGACGTATCTCCTGCGGGGAGAAAGAATCCTCCTAACACAATCAGTAGGGCCTCTAACCCAAGAGTAATCAACTGAACCTCGAACCCAGGAATAGTGAACTGGGCCTCGAACCCAAGAATAATCAACTAGGCCTCGAACCCAGGAATAGTCAATTGGTCCTCGAACCCAAGAATAATGAGCTGGTTCCCGGACCTCAAAATCAACATTCGTCATCCAGCATCGCAGTCATGGTTAGCAGACTCAGAACATGGGGAACAACTCCCAAGTCTCAGACACTCAGCCGTGACCACCGGAGCTCAAATAGCAACGGGAAGAGTCATTTAGGACTCGAGGTATCGAAACAGTCACTCCATTAACCAGGCTATCTAGATCCGGAACTCCAAAGTCATTTTATGCCTAGAGCGAATGTAGGCAATGACACTCACAAAATATATATGTCACCCAATCCGACCCACACAATCATATACAACCATCCCTCAGATAACACTAGCTAATCTCGACCTCAAGTGAGGATAACAAATGCACAAGGACTAATAACTATACAGAAGTATATATCTCACAGACTAATGTTGGGTCATGCCAACCCAAAGCAAATTACACCATGTTCCAATCAATCACAAGTACTTTGAGTGATATAGACAATCACCCAAGTATCTGCATGACTCTCTGCAGGGTGTATCTAGGGTAGCGTCGGCTTAAGCCTAAGATTAAGGCCCTAGGAGAACAAGGAGTCAAAGAATACATGAAAGGGTCCCAAACCCAAGGTATCAACAGGGTTCCACACTCAAAAAGCTAATCAGCCGACCCTAGACCCAAGGATAATTGACAGATATATCACAAGTATCTTGAACAACCTAGTCTAGTAAAGTCGTATCCATACAATACAACTGTGTCATAGGTATCCAGAACGAATCGGCCCTCTATTACTAGAGTCAGTCCACAATACAGCGTATAATCAACAAACAACCTCACATCTAGCATATCACAGTAGCATTAGGCTACATACTCCTACAACTAGGAGTTAAGCCAGATTACATACATGTTACAAGACATTAGCCCATATCTAGCAATAACCAGGCCTTATTATAGTTCTATAGTGCTAGAACTTAGCTACTATAATGGTGACAGCTAGTACAGTCCAGAATAACCACAAGTATCCCAAAATAGTCGTAGTTACCCCATATGCTAAGTATACCAACTATCTAAGAAGGCAGGTATTAACAAATCATGACAATAGTGTTAAAGTGCATAGCAGGAAATATAACTAACAATCGGCCTCACGACATATATATAAGGACTTCCAACCATAAACAACTCTCAATATACATGTAGTTCAGCTCAATTTAAAGGTAACGAAAGCCTAGCCTACTTAGAAGGCGAATCCAACATCTGGATTAGTCCATGCGAGGTTTACCCTATCTGACTGCCTCCAAGTGCCACTCAGCTGTCAAGATATAAACCACAATATAATTACGGCTGTTTTGGCTATAATATCTCAAAAAAACTAGGGAGAATAGGTCAATTGCGACCAAAATAGATAAACATGCCCAAAATGTCAAACCAACTCCCATAAAATGATCTCTAAATCACCCTGAGCCTATAACAAAAAATTGAGCTCAACACATGGCTTAGAACCATCAGAAACAACCCAACAACAAATGATATTTCTTATCGAAAAGTAGCATACAAGTACAGTCGTTTCTCAGCCAAATTTCTTTAAAATAAAGTCAAATTAATAGAATCTAAATATTACATGATGTAGGTCTCGAAAAGTAGTTTAATTTAGACCCAAATTTCACTTAATTCTGATGAGAAACAATCGAAATATCATAACTTGAAATATTCCGAAGTATAACAACATAAACTACAGCTAAAACATCATTTTCATACCAAACGGAGCTCTATCAATTAATTTTGACATTACTTCGATGTGCACCATACAAAACTCACAGAATGGACCCAAATTTTACCAAATGCTAGCTCAAAATAGATAAGAAATTGCATTTCAAAATTACCAATAAACATATTCGATATACAGCACAAAAAGGTCAAATTTTACCTCAAATGATGCGCTGAAATAAATTTTTGACACTTCCACGATGTTTCTCTCAAAAAAATATACAATATAACCTTTTGAATCACTGAAATCGGATTAAAACTGAAGGAGATATCGCTGATCAAAGTTTGCTTTTATTTTCTCACATTTCTGGAAAATGAAGTAAATATATCGATTTTGATTGACTTGCCACGTGGCGCTTTGTGGCTGGGCCACGTAAATGCGCGACCTTTTTATTTTCAGCATCTGCTCAAACTTGATTTCGATACTCTGGCATCATCCAGAGTCCAAAACATACAATCATATGAAATCTGATCGGAAACAGTATTTCGAACTCAACAGTGTAGTCGAAATTCTCATCGGAGGTCGTTTTACCCAATATGGGTCCCATTTCTCAATATCAAAGTCTACCAAAAGGACCAAAATGTACCTGGAAGCCTCGGGAATTGAACGGAAGGTTCTCTTAGACCAAACTCGACATATCGGATCCAACGATCTGGTCAAAATTTTTATTTGGGGTACGCATCCCGAGGACATCAACTACAGTCAATTATTGACCCATTTCGATAACTAAATTTGCAAAACTTGATATAGTTGCACCAAACATGCTCTTAGCCTAAATTTGTCGTTCCGAAGCTAATGAACCCGTCAAAATTTCGCTCTGAAGCCATTAACCAGGATTTTACCTAAAAACTTATTTTACGGTTACAATCTCTCGTTTAAGTCAAAAAGTTGTATAATTGTCAAACAATTCACCCAACGACCGAACAATCAATGTCAATAAGTCATAAATAGCCGGCGTCACTATGCAAAAGCTCAAACTAATAAAATATTTGCGGAATCACAAAAATAACCTGGAGGGTCATCACAACATCCCCCACTAATAAAACTTTCATCCACGAAAGTAAAAATGATGATGTACATGAAGACTCTCATCCAAACCACATAAGGATCCAACGTCGAACTTATAATAGATAGTGAATACAACAGTCATATGCATGCTCAACATCCGACAACAGTCCTGGCCGCTCCAGCTAATCAGAAATATTATAACTTGTCATTGTGCATCTGAGAATCAGTATAACAATTTATAAGGGATCCTCACAAGATTAACCCCATAGCCCATCAACTCAATCCACTAACACATAACAGGACATCAACAGGCTAAATATACGTGTTTTTGGCATACTAGCTGATATCTAACCAATCACAATTATCCCAACTATATCCATTTTCCACATATACATACCCTACCTTGTTTCTCGTTCCCCTATGCAAGCAATCCTTATAGCTTAACTCTGGGTGGCTTCTCGGCTCACTAATACTAACTTAGTTACATGCAATAGCTAATGTAATTATATTCCACCGCAAGGACCTAGCCCTTTTTCTCTTATTGTTTAGTCAGTCGATCACAGTAATAATAGTAATCGTAAGTGTGTAAGTGGTCAGCCCATCATCCCAATATATCAACTTATTGATGTAACAATCATTAGTAACTTCAAAATGACATTAGGTATCCCCAACACAACAGATAATCCACATACCAATCACCCGTACCCTCACAACCATCACATATTCAGAAACACATCAAATACATAATTTACTAAATACCGGCAGATTCTTTATATATTCCTCCATACATAGGTATACATCACATTTTCCATCACAGTGCCAACAAATATTATCATTTAGTCACAAGTGAAATACCACGAGTAAGGAAGATAAAACATTACTAATCACATACTCGCTAGCACCAAAGTCCGTTAACCAAGACTATGACAAATCAATGTTATATAGCTCATAGCCAACCTCCCTAATCCAGCCTGACATATATCGTCTTGACTACCTAAGATCCAGTTGTTTCAATACCTAACAGCTCAACCACAACAATATAGTAAATAAATCAAGCCCTAGCAAGTAAGGGTCTCAACAGGTCCGCCTTAACAATGAGATCAGTACTCATAAGTCATCATATCCGCACACACAACAAGGGTATTAATCAGTCAACAACATAACCAGAATCCAATAATAGCCATATCGGGTCCTGATGTAAATTTTTTTCTGAGATATCCTCCACCCTGGTCTCAATTAATAGTAATATAATATTTGTAGCAACACAACATCCCTGTCTAGAGACAATCTAGGAAAATCAGCAAAAGACATGCCTGGCGACTCACTGTCACCGAAACGACTTTGTTGTAGAAGTCTTAGTATCGCCACCCTCAAGAGTCACTACACTCGACCCCCCACTAATAGAAGGGACCTTCCACTACCTCAATACTTGACTTGGGATATACTTGACTTGGGACAAAAGAAGTTAGAAACACATAGTGAAGTAGGCGACAAGTTAAGCAATGCAGCTAACAATGTAAAACCATAACTCAAATACAGGGCAACCCAGCAAAATGATCAACATTCCCACTAGTAAGGATAGCTAGGAATCCGGATAATACAATCCCAACCAACTGAAAATTATAATAAGTCACCAGCGCAGAGTGACCAAGAGCTCAATTGAGAATACAACAATGTCCCATCCAACAACAGAAAACCCAATTAAGCCCTTGGGCATAACATTCATCTCATAATCCAGTCACCAAGGAATCAGGAGAACCGCATATGAATATAATCATCACAACAAGATCATAACCATAGAGGCACAAGGTGTAGCTAGGGGTATAACTGGCAGTCATTCTATATAACTCATGTATCAGACTACCCACTCCGGTAATCAAGTAGCAAAAGGATCATATACTCAAATCATAGGGTTTAGACTTACATTTATCCCTTAGCAGGGTACATTCATAACATAAGTGACAGTTACTCAGAATCCCACCAAATATAGCATACTCATCAGCATCGGAAAGCCTAATGGGTCAGACCAGTAATATGAATATACAAAGAGCATCAATTCTTAGTATTACCTCAGTCACATTCTTTCCCACTTGTATAATATTTGTCAGAAGTATTCACAGCCCATACAACCTTTAAACAATAGCTAACGGACAGGTATCGGTGTTAAAGTGTCTAAAACTCAAAAATATATCCCATTATTCCATACACAATCACCACAAGACCAGTAACTGATTACAAAACATACCTTTGGGGATCTAATAATCTCAATGGCCATAGACTTCCTGTCTAGCTGCCAAAACTTGGGGACATCCAGTCTCTACTCAACAGCTTTTGGGGGCTGCTCCCTATCTGGGACTAACATCACAACCCTATCCCTGCCTAGAGTCTGACCTTTACGCAGCACACACACTAAAATGGTGAATCAAATTAGATTTTAGGAACTCGAATGACTATTGGCGATTTCACACCACCAGAATCAATAATACAAGAAGTTTCCTAAACATCCCATAGCCTCCTTGAGATAAGTCACGGATGTCTCCGAACCCATCCACAAGACTCTACTAGACGGTAACTCAGTAAGGTGAGACCAACAAACCTAAGGATCTAATACCACCTTGTCACAACCCGACCTTTCAGGTCATGATGGTGCCTGTTAGATCCCATCAATAAGTAAGCCAAATCAAAACCCTCGGCACCTATCCTAATAGCAAAGCATAAGAATAATTACAAGCACACAAAATAAGCTAACAAAACCTATCTCAAGTCTTGGAAGTCACCTCTACAGAGCTACTATAGACTCAAAATACAATAGATGTATCTACAAACCCAACCAGAATAGCAATCTACACATAAAAATCCAAACTACATATACAAGGCCAGTGTCTGAATATAAAAAAATGGTCATCAAAATAAAAGAAGACTGCAGAATATCCAGAGTTGTTGATGCTCACCAATGGCTCCTGAATCTTTTGCGAACCTCTAACTCAGCCGCTGCGGCTAGTACTTAGACCTGCACCACGGGAAGATACAGAGATGTAGGGATGAGTACTGGTAACAGGCACCCAGTAGGCATCATTGGCCGACCGAATGAAGTATTATAAGTATAGCAAGCTCAAATATAGAGAACTGCAGTAAATGTAGCAAATCAGAACTCTGATCAAGGACTAAGCATGTATAGAGAACCAATGAACCCCAACTCAACCTACCCAAGTGGTGTGCAATGATAGTAACTAACGAAACACGAGTAGGCCCAACCATAACTATTACCTGACTGAGACATAGTGTTGTGCGTGGGTGTAAGGTCCTAATATTTATTTCTGTACATCGACTGGGCCTCCATAAGTCCAGAAGGTACACCTATCCACAATCTAATTGATAGATTCACCATAGAACCCACCGAAACCACCACGAAACCCAACTCTCAATATCACATGATCCAGGGGTCAACTGTACGTGGCTGTAAGGCCCTAGTGTCTAAGCCTCGATGCCCCCATCAGCCCAAAGGGTAAATACCCATGCACAATTAATGTGTGTATAAGTGTGTGGATCCACAGGTAATCAATTGGGTCCTCGACCCATCTAGTAAATAGTATCACATGGGGCCTTGAACCCCTATAATATTAAATGATGCCTCAAACCCCTTCTTGACCTACTTTCGATCGAGGCAGTCAGTCGGGGCCAGATGGTCTAGCAATATATATAATGGTGGGACGTATCTCCTGCAGGGAGAAAGAATCCACCTAACATAATCAGTAGGGCCTCGAACCCAAGAGTAATCAACTGGACCTTGAACCCAGGAATAGTGAACTGGGACTTTAACCCAAGAATAATCAACTAGCCTCGAACCCAGGAATAGTCAATTGGGCCTCGAACCCAGGAATAATCAGCTGGTTCCTGGACCTCAAAATCAGCATCTGTCACCCAGCATCCCAATCCTGGTCACCAGAATCGGACCAGGGGGCATGACTCCCAGGTCTGAAACACTCAGAAGTGACCACCAGAGCTCGAATAGTGATGGGGAGTGTCATCTAGGACTCGAGGTATCGAAATAGTCACTTACTCAACTAGGCTCCGGATCCGAAACTCTAAAGTCATGTCGTGCCCAGAGTGGACATAGGCAACGACACTCACAACATATATATATTACCCAATCCAACCCACATAACCGTATATCATCATCCCTCAGATAACTCTATCTAATCCCATCCTCAGCTAAGGATAACAAATGCACAAGGACTAACAGTTAAATACAGAAGTATATATCTCACAGACTAATGCAAGGTCATGCCTTACCAAGGCCAATTGCACCATGTTCTAGTCAATCACAAGTACTCTGAGTAAATATGGACAATTACCCAAGTATCTGCTTGGCTCTCTATAGAGTGTTTCTAGGGTAGCATTGGCTTAAGACTAGGATAAGACCCCGGTAGAACAAGGAGTCAGAGAATACACAATCGGGTCTATACCCAAGGTATCAATAGGGTGCCAGATCCAAAAATAATCAACAAGGCCCTAGACCCAAGGATAATCGACAGGCATATCACAAGTATCCTAAACAACCAAGTCTAGTAGAGTCATATCCATACAGTACGATTGTGTCATAGGTATCCAAAACGAATCGACCCATTAGAACCATATCTATACCAGAGTCAGTCCAAAGTACAGCCTATAACCGACAAACAGACTCATATCCAGCATATCATAGTAGCATTACGATACATATTCCCATAGATAGGAGTTAAGCCACATTACATACCTGTCACAGGGCATTAGCCTATATCCAACCTTTACCATGCCTTATCATAGTTCTACAGTGCTAAAACTCAGCTACTATAGTGGTCGCAACTAGTACAGTCCAGAACAACCACAAGTATCCCTAAATAATCGTATTAGTCTAGAGTTAAAGAAAGCTTAGCCTACCTAGAAGGTGAATCCACCTGCTCCAAATAAGTCCACGTGAGTTTTACCCTATCTAACTGCCTCCAAGTGCCACTCAGCTGTCAAGATATGAATCACAATATAATTATGACTGTTTTGGCTATAATATTTCAAGAAACTGGAGAATAGGTCAATTGCGACCAAAATGGAGAAAATAGGGCCCATGCCCATAATATCAAACCAACCCCCACAAAATTATCTCTACATCACCAAGCCTATAACAAAAATTGATCTCAACACGAGGCTCAGAACCATCAGAAACAACCCAAAAACAAATAACATTTCTTATCGAAAAGTAGCATATAGGTACAGCCATTTCTCAGCCAAATTTCTTAAAATTACAGCCAAATAATAGATCTAAATATACCAGATATACGTTTCGAAAAGTAGTACAAGCTAGACTCAAATTTCACTTAATGTCGATAAGAAATAGCCGAGATATCACACTCGAAAATTTTTAAAAAATTACAACATAAACTATAGATAAAAAAAATCTTTTTTCACACCACATGGAGCTCTATCAATTAATTTTGATATTACTACAATGTGCACCATGCAAAAACTCACAGAATAGACCTAAATTTTTCCAAATTTCAACTCAAAATGCATAAGAAATCGCATATTGAAATGACCAATAAACATATTCGACATACAATAGAAAAAGATTGAATGTTATCTCAAATGACGCGTGAAATCAATTTCCAACACTTCCACGATATTCCTCTCGAAAAATATATAAGTTAGCCTTTTGAATCACTGAAATTGGATCAAAATTGGAGGAGATATCGTTGATCAAAGTTTGCTCTTATTTTCTCACGTTTTTGGAAAATGAAGCACATATATATATCGACTTTGACCGACTTGCCACATGGCACTTTCTGGCTGGGCCACATAGGTGAACTGCCTTTTAATTTTTAGCATCCGCTCAAACTTAATTTCGATACTCTAGCATCATCGGGAGTCCAAAACATACAATCCATATATGAAATATGGTGTAGTCAAAATTCTCATCGAAGGTCTTTTTATCCCAATATGAGTCCCATTTCTCAATATCAAAGTCTATCGAAGAGACCAAAATGCACCCGGAAGCCTCAGGAACCGAACAGAAGTCCTCCTAGACCTATTCTATGTTCTAGATCTAACGGTGTGATCAAAATTTTCATTAGAGGCATGCTTCCCAAGGACGTCAACTACAGTCAATTATTGATCCATTCTAGTGGCTAAATTTGCAAAACTTGATATAATTATACCAAACATGCTCCTAGCCTAAATTTGTCATTCTGGAGCTGATGGACACGTCAGAATTTTGCTCTTAGGTTGTTAACCAGGACTTTACCTGAAAATTCATTTACAGTTACAATCTCTCGTTCAACTCAAAAAGTTGTATAATTGTCAAACCATTCACCTAATGATCGAACAATCACTGTCAATAAGTCACAAATAGCCCACGGTCACTATGAAAAAGCTCAAACTAATAAAATATTCATGGAACCACAGAAATAACCTGGAGGGTCATTACAGTTGCATAGTTAGGAGTTAAATAACTAATTGATTAAAATTTAATTTTAAAAAAGACTCCTCAATTTAAAAAGAGTAGTTTAATATTTTAAAGTAATTATAATTATCAATTATTTTTAAGAATATTTAATAACTCACCTTTAATATGTTTCAAAAGGGTATTTTAAATTAAAAAGTTGAAGGACAATATTTGTCATGGATTTTGGTCCTTGCTAAAGAACAAAGTAGGCGATGGATTGAGACAACAATTTTTCTTCTTGTCGCTAAAAGCAAGGCCATAAACGAATTAAAATATGGATTGGCCACACAAATTTTCATCACAAATTTATAAAAACAACAAACTGAATCATAAAATTAGCAATAAACTTTATAAATATAATGGTAAAGTAATCCATCACTAATATCTCAATCAGGACGTCGCTAAACTTGCTACAGAATCCATCTTAAAAGGTTAGCAACAAGCAAAATAGTTATGGACAATTATTTTGAAAAATGTGTAAAAAGTACTCCAAAGTCAAAATAATTGACAATTAAAAATATTTAAAAAGATAAATTGAAAAATTATGATAAAAAATAAATTAATTTGAATTTTAAAAAAATATATATAATATAAATTGAATTGTGCTACCTAACATTTAAGTTATAATACAGTTGGTTAGTATGCTATCTCTCTCGTCTACAATTCTGATATTTATTATTGTCGTAGTATCCCCACTTGTGGGATTGCACTGGGTATGTTGTTGTTGTATTATTGTCGTAGTAGGTTCCTCATTTATTATTGTTCTTTTTCCTTGTTAATTGTGTCTTTCCTCATTTATTTTTATTCTTTTCCCTTAATATTGTCTAGTGTGTGTTTGGTATGAAGGAAAATAATTTTTGAAAAATATTTTCTAATTTTTTCATATTTGATTGGTTTAAATATTTTTAAAATTAACTTTTTTTTTAAAATTTAAGGAAAATGATTTCCTTCCAAAAATTAAACAAAATATTTTTTAAAACTTTTTTTCAATCTCAAATTATAATTTTTTTTTCTTACCGCATTCCTACCATGACCCTCCTTTATCCAAAACATAAAAATTTATTTTTAAAAAATATTTTATATTTTAAATTTTTCTTATCCCTAAGCCGACTCACCTAACCCCTTACCCCAAAAAAATTAAAAGTACTTTTTTTGCAAAATATTTTAAAATTTTAGAATTTTATTTATTATCCCACCCCATGCCCCAACGCCACACCCGCCCCATCCATAACTCCATAAAAGAAAATTAAAAATTTATTTTTGAATTTTTTATTTATTTTACCCATCCTTACC
>JAABOM020058731.1:0-13586 GCA_011800125.2 Solanum clarkiae
ATATCAAATTGAAAAAAAAAAATATTTTGAAAATATTTTAACAAGATCTCTCTCGAATTAATTCGGATTACATATCAACCTAATTTTAAATGGGTTGAGATGGGTTAAGCTAATAATTATGCGGGCTAATAACCCGCTCAAACTTCAACGAGTTGGGTTGGGTTAGGCTTAATTTTGCCACCCCTACACTCTACCAATTCGGGAAGCATTTTTTCTGTCAACACAGGAAGCATATGTTCTGTCAATGCAGGAATCAATTGAGTCACTAACTCATTCATATTTTCTATCACTTTTGATTGAGCATTTGAAGGTACTGTTGAAGCCGACGCATCTAACGAAGAAGAGTTGTTAAGGTGCGAACCATAGTAAGATTTTACTTGAGATCCAAGATCATATATTCTCTTCTTGTTTTCCCCTCCCGTAGCTTGATAATAAGCTTCAAACTGATCAATATCAGACTGATTTTGTGTTTGATTTTGCAATATTTCCTCATATTTTCTTGAAGAAAGTTAAATGATTAGCTAAATAAGAGTTAACATTCAACTAAAAGCAGCCAAACTTACATTATTCATCAAGAGTCTTCTTAAACTCTTCTAGTTTAGAAAATTAGTATTAACCTCATATGAATGCTCCCTCTTCTTGTGCCATGGTACCTTTCAATATCAAGCATACCAACAGGGGTTCTACCCAGTGTTCCGAGAAGCGAGAAGCGAAAATAAGTGGTAAGGGCTCGCTTTGCAGTAGCGAGAAGCGTGAAGCGTGAAGCGAAGCGCATACTTTTAAAAAAAAATCCTATTTAGAATAAAAATAAAAATATATTAAATATTGTATCAATCTAGCCCAACATTGTGAAGCATTGTCCGCTCTTGGGCCTAATCCATCACGAATTTGTCCCTTTGGGTTCACCCCAAAAGGCGTCTCACAGTATATAGACCAGTCATTTACTTATATACCCAACATCTCTCCTATGTTTAGCCGATGTGGGACATCTCATCTCAAGATGGATTGTTATATACACCCCGAAGAAGAAGAAGAAAAGCGCTGGAGTCGCAACTTGCAGCAATCGTATACTACTATACTCTTAGTTGCGACTTAGTATAGGATAAGTTAATTTTAAAATATTGAAAAAAATTTAAAAAAAAAAATAGTTAAAGCATCGCTTCAACAGAAGCTCACTTCAGCGATTTAACCATTGAAGCACATTCTTTTTTCATCGCTTCACGCTTCAACTAGAAAAAGCGCTGACCTATCGCCTCGCTTCAAAGTGCGTTCTAAGCGCACTTTTTGTCACTTTTAATAACACTGGTTCTGCATGGTGGTCAATTGATGATTCGGGATCCACAACAACAGGCAATTAAAGCTCAAAAATATATAGCAACAATTGAACAATGGGAGCAACAGGAGATGCTTAGGAATTATGAGCAACAACTACATATTTTAAGGACAAGGAGTTTGACTCTAGAAGCTCTATAATAGGTACTGGATTTCATCAAATGAGCTCACAAGTATCAAATGAAAATCCCTATAATCTGATTCTGACAGAGCAAACCCAACAGGATCCTTTGGTATTGATAGAAATCTACCACAATATCTGTTTGTTTGAACCTTTGAAAAAATAGGTGTGCTAGCAAGTATGGGGAGAAATCCTCTAACCTTTCAAGAGTTAAATATTATGTGATGAGAGACACTGTTCAATATTCTTTCTACTGCATATCCATACATTAAATGGCCAGCTTAGCTTGCTAACTGGAAGGAGTTAAGAGTCCTAATTGAGCTCTGTTTTCATGAGATAAAAGTTTCAAAAGCTGGCTATAGAAGAGTTATATTAAAAATAAACTTAGATTTGTCAATTAAATGGATTAATCACTAGTCTCATTCCCCTTGGGTAACTGCTCAGCTACTATATAAGCCCCTAACCCATCACAAAGGATCGTTAAAATAAAATAAAAATTTATGACTTACGTAGCCGATTCGGGACCGATCACCAATAAAAGATTTTCCATCATGACCATGTGTAGATATGTAAATACATCTCAATTGGTATTGGATCTCAACCTTTTTCAATTGCCTATACAAAATTTATTACTCAAATCAAAACATAAATGAGATATAAACGAATCCAAAAATATAAACATTACAAAATCAGAATTTATCTCTTTGGACCAATATAAGTCCATCTGGTTTCATGCTAATTTTGTAAATAGTAATATATTGGAAGACTTCATATTTTTGCAACTATTAATTCAGCAGTGATATAATGAACCCTGATACATATGGTTAATGTTCTAAAATATAATCATACTATTTATGTAAAATACACTTCCTAGTCTCTTGCGATGCTCTCCAACAGTTATAGAGCCAACTGTGTGAGTTCCAACGGCACGTTCATTTCCATGACCACGATGATTTTTGGCATTTGTTTCTGACTTTTTGACACACTTCTGATCTTCCCAAAGTATAGTCCAATTGTTCAATACATCCTCCGGGATATGGTCTAGCCGCACCTTCTTCCCTTTTATTTTGGAAACAAAATCACTGTACCGAATTGCTGTCTTATGCTCCCATTGTTTCTTCACAATCGTATCAATTGATGAATCCTAGTAAAATGCCTTCTGAAATAATTTTAAAAAGTAATAACATTAGTCCAATATATAAATATTAATACAGATTCTAAATTCAATTGTGAAGGACTGTACCTTAAATTCTCCAAATAAAAAATTTTCATCTCTTCTGAGACACTTTTCCAGTTAATTCCTTTAGGATTGAAACACCACTCATGTGCTTCGGAATGTCCCATAATCATAATTTTCTTTTATCTAAAAAGCTGTGCATGATTTTGGAAATCTGACTTTATATTCTTGATCATGGGACAAAATTGAGTGGGAAATAGATATAACCCAAATTTTAGAAGACCCGTAGTGAAAAATAATTTTTACTAATTAACAGTTTCTAGAGAACCTGCGCCCCCAGGCCGCGACGCACCTAGGGCGCGCAGTAGTGTTTTTGGGTAAGGCGAACCTGGCCTGCGTCGCGCCTGGGGCGTGGACCAATGCAATTTTTCCCGTGTTTTTCATTATTCGTCCAAGGGCATTGTAATAACCCAATGCCCATTCAAATGTGAAATCCTCCATACTTAGTCAATTTTGAACTTTAGAACTCACAAAACCCTCTCTAAAACCTCTCCAAGACTTTATCAAAATCCTTATTCAAATTCAAGGATCTCTAGAACAACTTCGGATTTCAAGGACCCAATCCAAGCTTCAAGTGTCCTTCAAGTTCACTCTAAGATATTCCAAGTTTTAGGTATGTGGGTCTTCATCCATGGGTCCTTTCACCCATGGAGCCCAACCTTCTTATTTTATGAAAATTGCATGATTTCAAGTTGTATTACTTATGTGTATCTCTTATTAGGAATTATGAACGTAAATTATGTTGAATTTTATCAAGTATTGATTGATTATGCATGAATATCCATTTTAATCTCATACCATGAGTTGATTTATATCTAATCAAGTTATGCATGATGTGAACTATGAAAACTATGAATTATTGTGAGTTTTGAGATGAATTTCAAGATGCCCAAAATGAGGGTTTTACTACAATATTGGTGGGTTGATTTGAATTGATTTTACTCCTTCTTGTTATATTCTTGTGTTGCATGATTTTGACCAAGTGTCATGAACGCACCATGTGTTTGATTAAATTACATGACAAGAATTCCTAAGTTGTTGATGAACTATTTCATGATTTATAAGCCAAGTAATTTCATGATAATGATAGGCTTTCAAGTATGTATTAAATTCATGAAAAGTATCTATGATCTTACAAGTGACAAGTTGAGCCTTGTTTCAAGATTTTATCCTCTTGTGAGCTATTCTTGTCAAGTTAAGGGATAAGCATGATTGCTATTTTACCCTCATGTTCAAGTTCAAGTTAAGCTTACTAGTAGAGGTCAAGCATGTGATGAGCTACTCATGTCAAGTTATCATGTCTCTACAAGTTATTCATGTTATGATTAAACTAACGCATACTCTATGCTTATATGATATCACCATGTAGGGACCGGAGCTCCTATTGATGATCCTTCTCCACGTGGCTAGTTCGGTTCTTGAAGAAAGCTTTTGGTGAGTCCTCAACTTTGAGGACAATATCTCTTTCATGAGACTTGTTCCTTATGTTGGATACTTATTATCATGAGGGTGAGCCCGTGAAGTGTGTTGGCCCCCGCTCCATTCTCAAGTAGAGGTGTTGTTGGATACTATGTTTGTATATTTTTATGAGCTCAACTCTTTTTATGTTTTATGATTATGAGAGACTTCCCTTAGTCCCTCTCCCCTTTTAAATACTTACTCTTGTTATTGTCTTATTTTGATTCCGTAACTAAGGATGTGTACATGATATGCTAAGAGGCTTGTTTGGTTGTCTCCGGACTTCCCATTCGTCGTGTCACGTCTAGGCCCTAAGATTGGGTTGTGACAAGCTTAGTATCAGAGCACTAGATTGTTAATGGTCCTCAAAAATCTAACATACCATGTCAATTAGAGTCTTATTCATGGTTATGAAGCGCGCCACAACTATGAATAAGAGGCTATGAGGTGTTCCAGGAAATGTTTCACTTCTTCATGATCTATGTCGTGCTTTAGGTGTAAAGATAAGGCTTCCTCCCCCCTCCCCCCCGAATGCTCTTTTGATTTTCTAGATCATGCCGCTACCAAGAGGGAGACCAAGGAGAGCCTATATACTCGAGGAGCAACCAGTCCCTCCCGCTCCTCAAGCTCCTCAAGATGATGGAGTGGACCAAGATGAATTTTGGAATGCCATCACTATGTTGGCCCATTCTATGACCAATCAAATGAACCAAGGGGCCCAAGCTCCTCATGCTCCTACTCCGGCTTCAAGGGTGAGGGACTTCATCTCATAGGTCCAAAGTAGAGGAAGATCCCCAAGAGTTTATCGATGAGGTGTATAAATTCCTATCTATCATGAGGGAAAATTTAGAGGATAAGGTGGAATTAGCAGCCTACCAACTCAAAGGTGTGGCCTAAATTTGGTTTGCTCAATGGAAATTGAAGAGGAGAAATGATGATGTTATTCCTTGGGAGGAGTTCAAAGTCGCCTTCCTCAATCGATTCTTCCTTATTGAGTTGAGAGAGGCTAAGATGACGGAGTTCATGAATCTCAAGCAAGGTCCCATTAGTGTGAAGGAGTATGTCCTCAAATTCAAAAAGCTCTTAAAGTATGCTCATCATTTGGTTGCCGATCCTAGATCAAGGATGAACAAATTTGTGTTGGGGGAGTCCAACTTGGTGAATGAAGAGCGTTGTACTGCTATGTTAGTGAGTGATGTGGACTTGTCTCATCTCATGACATATGCCAAACAACTTGATGGGGAGAAACTTAGGAAGAAAAGAAGTGGGGAGTCCAGGAGGGCTTGGTTTGAGGGTGGCTTCCAAGGTGCCAAGGTGGCTACTTCCAACAAGGCCACAAGTTCCAAGGCCAAGGGTCCTCCAATGCTCTGAATAAGAGATTTGCTGATGATGGGTTGTCTAACCCAAGGTTTCAAGGTGGAAAATGTGGGATGACTAATCCTAGATGCCAAAAATTTGGGAGAAACCATGGTGGTCCATGTTTGAAGAACTCTAATGCTTGCTTCGGTTGTGGTGAAGTGGGTCACAAGGTTATTGATTATCCTTATGCTCAATACAATGGTAGAGATGGTCGTCCTCAAGGCCAAAATGTTAATGTCAGTCATAGGGAAAAGGGAGGCCAACAAAGGGGTGCTCCAAGGCAAAATAGGTCTACACTCTCCAAGGAAGACAAGGTGGATCAGGTACGTGATCTTATTACCAGTATATTAAAGGTTTTCGATTATGATGTGTATACTTTGATAAATCAGGGTGCTACTCTTTATTTCATTACTCCTTTTGTTACCAATAAGCTTCATGTGTGTCCCAAATTATTGTGTGAACCTTATGAAGTGTCTACCCCCTTTGGTAAGTCCATTATTGCTAAGAAGTCTATAGGGATTGTCCCGTGTACGTGTTGCATAAAGTCTTGCCTTGTAATTTTGTTGAACTTGACATGGTGGATTTTGATATTATTCTTGGGATGGATTAGTTACATGCAATCATGCTTCCGTTGATTGTAGGACCTATAAAGTGAGATTCCAATTCCCTAATAAGCCCGTTCTTGAGTTGGAAAGTTGTAATGTGGTGGTCAAAGATAGATTCATTTCTTGTCTTAAAGCCCAAAAATTAATTTCTAAGGATTAAGGATGTTGAGTCTAAAGTCCTTCCTATTGAGTCGGTTCCGGTGATCAATGAGTTTCTTGATATCTTTCCCGATGAGCTTCCCGATGTTCCTCCCAAAAGGGAAATAGACTTTGGTATAGACCTCCTCTCTGATACACAATCCATTTTCATTCCCCCTTACCGTATGGCCCCAGAGGAGTTGAAGGATCAATTGAGAGATTTGTTGGAGAAGGGTTTCGTAAGGCCTAGTGAGTCACCTTGGGGTGCACTGGTGATGTTTTAAAGAAAAATGATGGTTCCCTTAGAATGTGCATCGATTACTAGCAACTCAATAAAGTCACTATATAGAACAAGTATCCTCTACAAAGAATTGATGACCTTTTTAATCAACTACAAAGGTCATTTTTTTAAGATTGATCTTCGGTCCGGATACCACCAAGTGAGAGTGAAGGAGTGTGATAAACGCAAGACGGCTTTCGGACTAGGTATGGACATTTTGAATTTGTGGTAATATCTTTTGGCCTTATTAATACACCAGCAATATTTATGGATATCATGAATAGGGTCTTTAAACCCTACCTTGATATGTTTGTGGTGGTCTTTATTGATGATATGTTGATTTATTCTCAGAGTGAAGAAGAACATGTGAATCATTTGAGTGTCATGTTGCAAATTTTGAGGAATGAAAGATTGTTTGCTAAATATGAAAAGTGTGAATATTGGTTGAAAGAGGTTGCATTCCTAAGGCATGTGGTGTCGGGTGATGGAATTAAACCGGACCCTAAAAAGACGAAGGTGATAAGGAATTGGTCCAGGCCCTTGATTTCTTACTGATATTAGGAGTTACTTGGGTTTGGCGAGTTACTATTAGAGGTTAGAGGTTTGTGAATGGTTTATCTTCTATCGCTTTCCCTGTGACAAAGTTGACCCAAAAGAAGGCAAAATTTGTTTGGACCGATGAATGTGAAAAGAGTTTTCAAACTTTGAAAGACAAGCTATCTCCGCTCCTATTATGGCTTTACCAGAAGTCTAGAAGGGTTCGTGGTTTATTGTGATGCCTCAAGGATTTCTTGGGATATGTTTTGATGCAAAATAGTAAGGTTATAAAATATGCCTCTAGGTAACTAAAGGTGCATGAGTGAAATTATCCCACCCATGATCTTAAATTGGCAGTCATGGTGATTGCTTTGAAAATTTGGTATCATTATTTGTATGGGGTTCATGTAAATGTGTTTATCAACCACAAGAGTCTCTAATATGTGTTCACACAAAAAGATCTTAACTTGAGGCAAAGAAGGTGGTTAGAGCTCCATAAGAATTATGACATGAGTGTGCACTATCATCCCAACAAAGCTAATATTGTGGAAGGTGCTCTGAGTAGAGTGTCCATGGGTAGTCTAGCTCATGTTGATGTTGGTAACTAGGAGGTGGCTAGAGAAGTTCACCGATTAGCTAGGTTGGGAGTTAGGTTGAATGAAATTGAAAATGATCTTATAGTGGTTGTTGATGGTTCCAAATCCTCTTTTATTGAAGAGGTCAAGTCAAAACAAGACCTTGATCCCATCTTGCTAGAGTTGAAGGCTTTGGTGAAGGATGGTAATGTGGAGGTTTTCTCCCAAGGGGGGGAGATGGTATCTTTAACTACCAAGGTAGGTTGTGTGTGCCTATATTGATGACTTGAGGGAGGTGTTTTGGTTGGGTGGTATAAAGAGAAATATTGCCAAGTTCGTAGGCGGGTGTCACAACTGCCAACAAGTGAAAGCCGAACACCAAAGATCGGAAGGCCTAGCCTAAGAAATTGAAATTCCTATTTGGAAATAGGAAAAGATCAACGTGGATTTTGTGATTGGTTTGCTAAAGACTAGGAAACACTTTGATTCTATTTTGGGTTATTGTTGATAGGATGACAAAGTCGGCTCACTTTTTTTCAGTTAAAATGACTTATGGTGCTGAAGATTATGCCAAGTTATATATTCATGAGTTGGTTAGATTGCATAGGGTACCCTTGTTTATCATTTCAGATCGTGGTTCTCAATTCACTTCTCATTTTTGGAGATCCTTCTAAAATGGTCTTGGTATCAAGGTCAAGCTTTACACGACTTTTCATCCTCAAATGGATAGCCAAGCCAAAATGACTATTCAAACTCTTGAGGATATGCTTAGAGCTTATGTTTTGAAGTTTAAGGCTAGTTGGGATGAACATCTTCCACTTATTGAGTTTACTTACAACAATAGCTACCATTCTAGTATTGGCATGGCTCCCTTTGAAGCTATATATGGTAGGCATTGTAGATCCCTGGTTGGGTGGTTTGATATGGGGGAGATGACTTTGTTAGGCTCGAATTTGGTTATGGAAGCTTTGGAGAAGGTGGGGTTGATAACGGAGAGATTGAAGATGGCTCAAAGTAGGCAAAAGTCCTACTCCGATGTGAGAAGAAGGGATCTTGAATTTAATGTTAATGAATGGGTTTACTTGAAGGTCTCACCTATGAAGGGTGTGGTCCAGTTTGGCAAGAAAAGGAAATTGAGCCCAAGGTTTGTGGGGCCTTATAGAATTTTGAGAAGAATTGGTAAGGTTGCCTATGAATTAGATTTGCCTATGGATATGAATATGGCTCATCCGGTCTTCCATGTGTCTATATTGAGGAAATGTCTTGGTGACTCAAATGTTATAGTGCCCTTAGAGGTTGTGGGTGTTGCGAAAAATAATTTGACCTATGAGGTGTTCCCGGTAGACATATTGGATAGATAAGTGAAAAGGTTGAGGAACAATGATGTAGCAGCCGTCAAAGTCCTTTGAAGGAATCAACAAGTTAAAAATGCTACATGAAAAATCGAAGTGGACATGAAAAAGTGATATCCATATCTCTTCTACTCTAATCAAGCCGAAGGTAATAAATTAAGTCACATCTACGATTTCATGTTTTAAGTTTCATCCCTCATATCATTTTTGCATGCATTCATGTTCATAGTAACACGTTTATGGTGATTTTTGATATTCATGTTGAGACTTTTTGAAAATGATGTTAAAATGCATTTGTTATGTTCATGTAGGGGTGAAAGCTTCATAATTACTTCTCTTACCCATGTTTCTTTAACATTAGGGACAAATGTTCCCAACAGGGAGATATTGAAACACCCCTCATGTGCTTCGAAATGCCCCATAATCATAATTTTCTTTTATCTTAAAAACCATAATTGATTTTAAAAATCCAACTTCATATTCTTGACCAGGAGACAAAATTTAGTGAGAAATGGGTATAACCCGAATTTTAGAAGAGCCGTAGCAAAAAATAATTTTTTGTTAATTAAGGATTTCTAGAGAGCTTGTGTGCCACACCGCGACGCACCTGGGGGTGCACAGTAGCATTTTGGGGTAAGGCGTGCCTGGTCTGCATCGCGCCTGGGGAACAGGCCAGTGCATTTTTTCTCTTGTTTTCCATATTTCGTCCAAGGGCATTGAGGTAATAATCCAATGCCCATTTAAATGTAAAATCCTCCATATTTAGCCATTTTCAATTTGAAAACTCTAAAACCCTCTCTAAAACCTCTCCAAGACTTTATTAAAATCCTCATTCAAATTCAAGGATCTCTAGAACAACTTCGAATTTCAAGGACCCAATCCAAGCTTCAAGTTCACTCCAAGAAATTTTAATTTTTAGGTATGTGGGTCTTTATCCATGGATCCTTTCACCCATGGAACCCAACCTTCTTATTTCATGAAAATTGTATGATTTCAAATTGTATAACTTAGGGGTATCTCTTATTATGAATTGTGAACATAAAATTATGTTAGGTTTTATCAGGTATTGATTGATTATGCATGAATATCCATTTTAATCTCATACCATGAGTTGATTTATCTAATGAAGTTATGCATAATGTGAACTATGAAAACTATGAATTATTGTGAGTTTTGAGATGAATTTCAAGATACCAAAATGAGGGTTTTACTACAATATTGGTGGGCTGATTTGAATTGATTTTACTCCTTCTTGTCATACTCTTGAGTTGCATGATTTTGAACAAGTATCATGAATCCGCCATGTGTTTGATTAAATTGCATGACAAGAATTCTAAGTTGTTGATGACCTATTGCATGATTTATAAGTCAAGTGATTTCATGCTAATGATGGGCTTTCAAGTATGTATTAAATTCATAACAAGTATCTATGATCTTACAAGTGACAAGTTGAGCCCTATTTCAAGATTTTATCCTTTTGTGAGCTATTCATGTCAAGTTGAGGATCAAACATGATTACTATTTTATCCTCATGTTCAAGTTCAAGTTAAGCTTGTTAGTAGAGGTCAAGCATGTGAATGAGCTACTCATGTCAAGTTATCAAGTCTCTTGCAAGTTATTTGAAAATCTTTTTTCCTTCAAACGAAGATAAAGAAGATATTAATCATAGAGAAAATGGAATTTCCACAATACATCCCTTTGATATCATTTGAGAATACAAACTCTTGTTGCACCTCAAAAATGGATTTTTGTTAGAATCATTAGTAGAAATGAGAAAATGATTCTGTTGATAGATTCAAGTAATTAAACATTTCACAAGATATATGGATTCGTTTATTTTTTTTATTCTTGCTCGAGCTGGATGATAAATTATCATGTCCTGTTCTCTCGAGGGATGGATCTATAAAAATTCACCTATCCTAATAAATAAAAAAAACCTGACTTGAATAATCCTATATTAAGAGCTAAATTGGATAAGGGTATGGGTCATAATTATTATGGCGAGCTCGCATGGTCCAATGATCTTTTATATATTTTTTTAGTAGTAATTCTAGGTACTATTGCATATAATATGGACTTAGCTATTATAGAACCATCAATAATTGGTGAACCGGCAGATCCATTTGCAACCCCTTTGGAAATCTTAACTGAATGTCATGTTATGATTAAATTTATGATTATTTTAAGTATTCTGTGGGATTAGATTTAGCACCGATTGACGCTTAAGATGGGTCTCGACTCAACGGGTCCTTATATAAAATCTTTAGTCTCTAAACTATATGCCACCATAGGATGAATTATTTCCCTAAATGGGCTTTACTAGTGGATTCATCTAGTTGATGTTATCATGTTTGATTTACCTTGGCAAGTAAACCACACCTTATCGAGGGGGTGTCATGCCTCGCCACCTTATTGGGAAGGGGAGTGTCGTGCCTTGAATTTCAAGTAGTAACTCACTTGGTCTATGTCGGTTAAGGTCTCCTCCCATATATGTATGATATATTATGTAAGTTAAATGTTTTACATGTATATTTTATTACAAACATTGATCATACATGTCATATTGAGATTATATTCATTGCCTATATATATGCATTTTGAATATTATGGCTTATGTCCTTGTTGCATTGCACCCCGTATACTTAGTACATTCCAAGTACTAACGTATACTCTATGCCTACATAATATCACCATGTAGGGATCGAAGCTCCTATTGATCATCCTCCTCCATGTTGCTAGTTCGATTCTTGAAGAAAGCTTTTTGTGAGTTCTCAACTTTAAGGACAATATCTATTTTATTCATGCTATGTTGAGACTTGTTCCTTATGTTGGATACTTATTATTATGAGGGTGAGCCAGGGAAGTGTCTTGGTCCTCGCTTCATTCTAAAGTAGAGGTGATGTTGGATACTATATTTGTATTGTCACGATCCAAAAATGGACGTGATGGAACTCGTCTTATCCTACCAAGACAAATCAACCTCAAACCCATTTATAATAATAAAATGCGAAACTATAATATAAAGTAAAAATTTTAACTACGAATAATAAGTTAACTTAATTAAAATCCTCAAAGCCATGTTGTCACGTGCACAAGCCTCTAATGATATTGTCTATAAAGTAGAACAAGATCATAAATAGGAGGATGAGGCTCGCTGAGATGACAAATAACTACCTCACTAATCTCCATAGAAAGCCTAAGATAAAAGGAGAAGAGAGAATATCACAAAGATCTAAGTGTATAACCTCCAAAAATGTAGAAGCAAGGGGTGAGTACCAATCAAATGGTGCCCAGAAAATCAAATAACAAAACAAAGCAAGTCCAA
Organism: Solanum clarkiae; assembly: GCA_011800125.2. NCBI lineage: Eukaryota > Viridiplantae > Streptophyta > Magnoliopsida > Solanales > Solanaceae > Solanum > Solanum clarkiae. The sequence goes on from JAABOM020058731.1 coordinate 12,320, forward strand.
TAGAATACACAAACTCCTTTCATCCCAACCGACCTCCACAACTATAACTTGCACAGAAATCAGCCCAGCCCAACAACACATAATACACAATAAAAATAGTTTTCACCATATCACAATCCAAAATCATAAGTCACAACTCATAAGTGATAACCCAGTCAATCACATAAATAATATCATGCCACACAAGAATATGCAAGGATGAGACGCAATGCAACACCACGAAATGATATACCTCAAATGCCAAGTCATTTCTAAATTGTATATACACAATACCTCTCGGGAATACGTCGAGGGTTCGTGACCCATAGGGGACTCACGAGGTCCATATACTGATGCAGACGGTCTCTACGTGTCTGTGCAGACGATCTCAACGCATTCTCATAAAATCAACCATCCCCAGCACAAATGATCTCCATGTGCCCAACTTGGATTATAACAGTGATCTCAACACACTCAAGCTCATGTCAATCCATATGCACAATATTACGTCAATAATATAGGGGATGGTAATGCATCACAATACAACAAATATTAGTACAACATGTAGTCACCTTAACTGTCACAAATATTTCATGCATTACCCACAGAAGAAAGAAAAAAATAAGAATTCTACGAGAATTACAAAGTTTTGAAAGTCCACTTGCCTTAGTTGAATCACTATCAATGAAACATTTGAGCCCTTTCCTTTCGAATAGAACCCGTAGCACCACGATCTAGTCAAATAATTTATCACAATAAGATTTCAAGACTAACAACATCCACATTACTATACGTCTAGCCTAGACCCAAAAATTGACTAATTCCATAGTCAATTCTCAAAATTATAAACCTAAGTTTAAGTCTTAATATCTTCAATATTCAAATCTAATGGTGTTCATATAACACAAATCTCAATATTAATACTAAAGCATATACATATATAGACATATACACATCTGGAACACACCCTACTCTAATAAATTCGACTTTTGAAGAACCAATAGCTCTGGGCGAAAGAGTGCCCATAAAGGAGAAACATACATGAGAAAATTAAAAACATACATGAGAAAATTAATGTGTATAATGATTCCTTAAGATAAAAGGTGCATTACTTTTCTAATAGAACAAATGTTTAAGAAATCACAATTAATGCAGTAGTACTAAACATTCTGAATTGGGTAAACCCTCAAATTGGACCCTAAACTTGGAATCATTTTGTAAGTTGGAACTTAAACTTTCATAGTGCACAAATAGGACCCTCAACTTGGCAATTTCTGAACAAATAGAC
>JAABOM020058732.1:0-13585 GCA_011800125.2 Solanum clarkiae
CATAGTTACAGGTTGGTTCTCCCGGGCCTTATCGGCAATGGGTGCCAGTCCGCCCTAACGGGACTTGGGGCGTGACAACCACGACTCATAATCAGGGTCACATGGTCCTGTCTGATAGAATTTTTATAAGGGGAAAACTCGACCTTTCTTAATATTATATGCCTATACCATGTCATTTTAATCGCCAAATGACTCCTTTTCAGCATTAAAACAATCCTAAACTACTCCACTTCAACACATTCTCAAATATCCCAAGTCTAAAACCTTCCCAAAACACTCCCAAGTTCTTTGTGGATTTAAAGAGAAGAGGCCAAGCTAGGGTTTCAAATTTCTCCACTTCGAAAGTCAAAATTCTTCCATTAATTCATACCAAGGTATGTGGGTTTTGATTTCTGGAGACTTTCCTCCACAAAGCTCAACCATTCCTCCTCCTCATCTATTTTCAAGCTATGCAAATTTATGAAATTTTTTATGAACTCTTTATATGATGATATTATGAAGTATTTTGTGATGTTTAATCCTTGTATACTTTTATGGAATGCAAAGCGATATGTAGTTCAGATTTTAAATAAGGGTTTGATGATACCCTAGCCATGTCTTATTATGCCTTCGGTGGGTTATTTTTAAAAATGCTTAAGTGATTCTATTTTACTCTTCTCATGTCATTTACTCTTGAATTACATGATTTCAAAATTATTTACATGTATGATTTGACAAGTTATGAGTCATGTCTCTTATGTGATGGAAGCCTTATGGAAAGATACATAAATTATGCATGTTCTAAATAATTAAAGGGAAAACAAGTATGATATGAGCTCATGAGTATATTATGAATAATATGAATATCATGCTATAAGGTAAGGATACCATGTGACACCTACTGAAAAAACCATGCCATAACATAGGGACATATGTTGACACTTTCCAACAAGGTTATACGATAAGGTGGGTGTTGGGTTTACCTAGGCAAAGCAGACTACTCCATGTCTGGTGTGGAGTGAACATTGGGAGTCCAATAGTAGTTCATATGGTCTTTCATGTCAATTATGGTCCCTTCCCACTATGTAAGTTAAGTCATGTGACTTGATGGTTCTTCATACATGTTCGACTAAGCTTTTATCATTCACAACATAGTGAGCCTATATTCATTGATTATGATTATGCATATTGTTTAATTATGACTTATGATCCTTATTGGACTGTGCTCCGCATACCTAGTACATCCCAAGTACTAACGCATACATTTGCCTACATGATCTAATCATTTAGGGACCACAGCTCCTATTCATCCTCCTCCTCCACATGGCTAGACGGTTTGGTTCAAGATTGTTTATGGTGAGTCCTCCATTTAGAGGAAAATAGATATTTACTTTCATTCTTTATTAAAACTTGGCTATTTATGGATATTATCTTTTAAAGGTGAGGCAGGTAGATGTTTTGGCCCCCATTCCATTCGTAGTGGAGGTGTTATTGGATATGGATATGTATGTTGTGAGCTCAACTCTTACTATATCTGTGTATTATTAGAGATTTCCCTTAGTCCTTATTCCCTTCTTATGCTTGTTGTATGATGTTGATGAGATGGAAGTCCTAAGTCCCTGATACCCCCATAGTGTGAGTCATACTTACCCGCCTCTTAGATATTATTTTTTATGTGTTCATGGTAATCTTCTTCCCTAGAACATCCCTATAGCTTGAGTGCAAAGTGTCGCTTCCCCTAGAATTATTAGTTACTTGTTGTTTTTATTTATGCTTCCACATCCAAGGATGTGCTACACATTCTTAAGAGGCTTGTTTGGGGTCCTTTTGGGTTCCTCATTCATCGTGTCACGTCTAGGCCCTAGGCTTGGGTCGTAACACACAGGCATAGGTTTGCCTTTGTCCTTTCACAGGACATAATCATAACAGAAGTAGTAACTAACCAAAATCATATATACAAGGTACAACATATTTATCAGTATAAGGAAGCCCAATAAGTCAAACCAAATAGTTAAATGGTCAAATAAATGTATACATGTAGCATCAATGCATAAGTTATCTCAATCATACTCTGCCTGGCCTTCACAATCTCTCAAAGAATTCACAACCCACACATATATTAACATCAATTAACATAATATATATAGGTATCTTAGAGTCCGAATGGCAATCCCAAGCTCAACAACATGTATACATATCCTACTCAGAACTTCCAATAACAAATGGCTCCTAAAAGCATATATTTTATTTAAGACTATAGGTGAGGAATTCCTTGCTAATATACCTCTAAAATACAATACTTTTGATGTATTATACTTAGAATTTTGTGTGTTCGCAAAGTGGTGCTAGTAGATTTGATGTGTTTTTGTGTTTGTTTTTTAGGATTCTAAGAATCAGGATGATTTTGGGCAAACTTCAGTAGATTTTAGGTTTTTGAGGATGTACAGAGCCTTCTATGGGCTGTCATTTATTCCATGAGTCATAGGTTGAGTTCGTAGGTCAGATCCAGTGAAAGGCTGATTTTCAGATGTTGAAGTCATGAGTTGTCAGATGATTCGTAGATTTTGTGATGTCCCGTATGTGTGTTCGTAGGCTGAAGATCCGAGAACATGCTAAGTGCTAAACTGTTATCTGATGAGGGCTCCTATGAGCAATAAGTCAGGTGAAAAGTAATAGATAAGATTGTGTCTGGAGGATCAGAATTTTGAAGAATTGCTAAAGAATTATCAACTGAGACCCCTTATGGACCATAAGTCATAAGACGGCTCATAGGATCAGTTCATTTATAAAAGGAAACTTTTGGGAAATAAAGATTATGAAGCTCCAGGTATGGGCCATGATTTCATCTACGGCCCATAACATTAAGTGCTCGATTCCAACTTTCCTATTTCATCTTAAATTTTATTTTTACTTATTGTAAAGAGGTTATTTTAGTTTTTTTAGAGGGAGAGTAGTTAGAATGTTAAGACTTTGTTATTTATGATTATTATTGTGTTATTTGGGATTTTATTTGATATTATATTCACGATATAACTATAAGGACGCATACATTGAATGACCTTAATGGAGATTGCAAATTTGGTTTCAAAAAATTTTGGACCAAGGTGACACTTCATGGAAGCCTTCACAGTCCTTGTGAGGCTGTACGGACCATGTAGAGCTCCTTGAAGTAACCTTTGGCCTTGTGTGGGAAATATTGGCCGTGATATAGTGGTTTGAGACTAAGTCACACCACACATGGACCCCATACAATCTTTGTGAGGCTTCACGGTCTGTGTGGTGGATCGTATGGCAGCCTTTGTCTTGAAAGTCCACATTTTGAGCCAAGGCATTTCACATGGATCGTATGGTCCTTCATGGTGAGTAAGTCTTTCTGTATGGGCATCGGAATTAAAATTTTCTAAGTATTAGATCACCATCTCATAACTTTGTCGTGAAGAATTTTTCTAAGTGTGGTACGGAGAAGGCATACGGTCCGTATACCTTGGTATGGACCATGAAGCCGTTTGTATGGATGCCTATCTTGAATTTTACTGTGTATTGAATTACCATCTCGGAGCTTCATCAGTGGAATTTTTCTAAGTGTTTGATCATGGAGCAAGTATACGGTCTATATACCCTTGTAAGGATGGTATACCCCTCCTTGAGATCCTTGGCAACATTTTTTCTACTCGTTTCATTAATGGCGTTTTCATAATTATGGTTTCTCCTAAGGGCCTTTTGTGACTTTCTATGCTACCTTAAGACATTCAAATAACTTATATTTTGTTTCTCTTATTTAAATTCATTCCTACACTTAGAATTTTATTGAACTCTCTCCTAAGAACTCTCTCAAAGAACTCTTGTGAAGACTAAGCTTGGGAATCAAGGGAAGGCTCTTTCTTCACCAAATTTCTTCTTGAATCATCTCTTTTGGCAAAGGTATGTGGGAATGATTCTTGGCTCCTTTCAACCAAGAAGACCCAAACTCGTTTACACTTGATATATGGAATTTAAGCTTACTTTAATATAGGTTTTGAAGATTATTGTTTATTAAATTCAATTGATGTGTGGGATATGTTTTATTATTGATTTTAAATTACTATAAGCCCTAACATGCAGAATAACATGACTATTATGAAGATTTGAATATGCATTGCTCTTTTAAAGTTTGATTTAAATATGGGCAATCTAAATTGTGATTTGAACATGGATTTCACTTATGGATATCCTTGAATTTCATATTGTATTGTTGATTTTAGATTGAATCTAGATTGCCCATGTCAATCTTATCTCATTCATGGCATATGCATTCATGAGCATTAGATTTTATGAATATTATGAAGTGGGTTAAGCCTAATTATGCTTATGGATATGATTTTGATAAAAGTATGGTTATGACAAAAATGTGATCACATAAATGTCTATGGTATGGCTTTTAGAGCATTATGGGTGTTTACACCATTTTGATATATGTGAATGAACTATTCCTATGCATGAGAAGTATAATTTGATATATGACTTGGCCTTTGAGCGCAACTATGAAAGAGTATGAAATATGTTTGGCTTTTAAGCCCAAGTGTGCATTGAAATGATTTGAAATGACTTATGCCTCTTTTGAAAGCATATATATGCATAACTATTCTAGTGGAATGTTTGACCTCGCCCTGAATGGATTAGGGGCATAAGGGCTAACCTCAAGGGTCCTCTCCCTTTTCTCGAACTATGTGCCAACATAGGTATATGGTAGCCATTACCAAAAAGACAGGGACATAAGGAATGTTTACACATTTTGATATAATATGATATGCTTTGATATGAAAATCTTTCTGAAAGATGAGATCATAAGGAAGTTTTCCATCACACCAAAAAGATGAGGTCATAAGGTGTGATGTAGATTACACTTGGAAAATAATCTTCTTTTACCGATGGGAGGTCTACATTGAGCAAATTCATGTAATAGCTCGCATTAGTTTGATATAACGGTCATGGTCACATCCCTACAATATATGAGTATCATGGTATTTCCTTCATAATGAATTTCATAGTATCTTATTATACTACTTTCCTTTGTTATATATGCCTCTTTCTATATTATGTGCCCTTATTATCTAACATTAAATGCAGGTTTGATAAGTCATATGCATTCATGTCTGCATACTTAGTACATTTAAACATATTAACGCATACTTTTTCCTATATGATCTAACCATGTAAGGACCGAGGACTACCTTTATCCACCATAATGATGGTTATCTTGGATCTTGAGATACTTGTTATATTGAGTCCTATCATCCAAGGACAAACCACCTTTCCTCTACCTATAGTGCTTTTTTTTATGTTATTTACTTTGAGGGTGAGCTTGAGACGTGTCTTAGTCGTCGTCCTATTGTCACGACCCAAACCTAGGGCCTAGATGTGATATAGAGAATGGGAACTCGAAGGAAACCAAAAAACCTCTTAGCATATCAACCACATATCCTTGGTCACGGAAGCAAGTAAACAACAACAAGAAATAATATAAAAAGTAAGTGGGACTAAGGGAAGTCTTTCATAATCATAGAAATATAAAGAGTCAAGCTTATAACATAACATCATAATGTTCTAACAACACCTCTAAACATAGAATGGAGTGGGGGCCAAGATACTTTCCGTGTTCACCCTTGTAATGTCAAATGTTCAACATAAAGAAGTCTTAGGAATAGCAAGAGAAAGTAGATAGTGTCCTCAAACTTGAGGACTCACCAAAACTTATCTTTATAGAATCTCACTAGCCACGTGGAGGATGATCATGAGGAGCTCCAGTCCCTACATGGTGATATCATGTAGGCATAAAGTATACATTAGTGCATTTGAATATACTAAGTATGTAAGATGAAATGCAATAAGACATAAGCCAATATAGTCAAAATACATAGTAATAGGCAATAGATAACATAATTTCAACATGGCATGCATGATCAATGCTTGAAGTAAAACTTGCTCATAAATCATTCAACATGCTTAGAACGTAATACATATATGGGAAAAGGCCTCAACTGACAAAGAATAAAACCAAGTGAGCTACAACTTGGAATCTCGATGATGATCCCTCATCGATAAAGAGATAGGCTACTTGCCAAGGTAAACCATAATTCACCTTATAGGAGCCTATCTCATTTCGAAGAAGTGACCCCCTTTATGTGAACCTGTCCCATTACAGGAAAGATTTCATGAAAAACTTCACCTTACGGGAACCTGTCCCATTTTAGAAGAATTTCGAGAGAAAATCCCATTTCGAGAAGAATATCGAGAGAAAATTCACTAATTGGATCCACTTGTATAGAAAGAGTATAACACAATCCTATGTTGGCACATAGTTCAAGGAAAGAGAGCAAACCCTCCATCCATCGCTGCTAACTCTAATCCCACGGAATACTTATAATAATCATATTTTAATAACTTGCAATAAAAATGGAATCATGACATGAGTAGCTCTTAAACATACTTGACCTCTAATGGTGAGCCTAACTTCAAAGATGAGAATAGATCATCATAAAACATTACCCTTGCATTAACATCAAAGGCTCACAAAAGGTAAAATCTTGAAAATAGGGCCTAACTTCATACTTGCATAATCATAATCAATTTCATGAATTTATAATATGATTGAAAGCCCAAAATCATCATAAAGTAAATTGACTCATAAATCATACAATAGATCATTAATAACTTTAAGAATCCTTGAAAAGAGATTTTATCAAACACTTAGTGGGTGTGCAATGCTTTTTCAAAATCCTACAATTCAAAAGTAAAATAAAATGAGAAAACTTAGTATAAATCAACCCACCAACATATACTAAAATCCTCATATAGAATACCTTGAAATTCATCATCAAATCCCATAATAGATCATAGTTTTATAACTCAAAACATGCGTAGTCTCAATAGACAAAATCTATTCATAGTAAAAGCTTGAAATAGAAGATACTTATAGATAATACAACTTAAAAAACATGCAATTTTCATAGAAATGGAGATTGGGTTCCATGGGTGAAGGGATCCAATTGATGGAACCCACATACCTAAATTTAGAGATTCCTTGATGTAGACTTGAAGGACACTTGAAGCTTGTATGTAGTTCTTGAGATCCAGAATTAAGCTTGAGACACTTGAATTTGGATGAAATATTTGGTTAAATGTTAGAGAGGGTTTTGAGAGGGTCTTGAGTGATATAGAGTTGAAAAAGGCTAAACATAGGTGTTTTCACGCATAAGTGGGCATAGGGCTATGAACCCAAGGCCCTTCGGCCGAAACAGAATTTTTAGAAAAAATTAACACTGATCTGCGCCCTTGAAGAGTTGAGGCCATGGAGCGGATAGCCGCTCGAATTCATAATTTTGCAAAATTAATTTTTAGCTACGGGTTTCATTTCCTACTCAATTTTGCCCAATGATAAAAAATAGTGCTGGCAAAATGGACCCATACTTTGGTAATCCGCCCATATTTTAGTGGTTTGAGTAGTGGCTTTTTAACATGGGAAAATATGGGTTTAAACTCATATTCAACCCATAGAAATATAGGTGTTCATGGGTAAAATATGGGTAAACAATGATTTAATCAAATGGATTAAGCTTCTAACTTCTTGTCACTCAAAATTCATTATGTTTTCTATTTTTTTTTTATGTTTTGTTGACTTAAATATTTTAAAAATATAAATTTAAATAAACTTATTTTCTTCAAATTTAACAAAAATAATTTACCTCTAAACAGTAAGAAAATATTTATCAAAACTCTCCTCCCATGGTAAATTACAATCCTTTTCATACTCTACACAATACCATGATCTCTCCACATACCCTCAACCCTCCAACCTTCCACCTCAAAGAAAATTAGTTTTTTTATAAAATCTTTTTTCTTTATAAAAAATTCAAATTTTATCATAAAAATTGTAAATCCAGTTGAAAAACTTGTTACGGTTAAAAACCAACAGAATGAGCAACTACAAATTAAGGTTATAACTTATAAGCATGAAATCAATATGAAAAAAAATTGAAAGTTGAATTTTAAAAAAATTCAAATTTTACAGATATATTTTTGTATCCCAATCCAACACTTGACCCTCTCTCAGTTCGAGTGTCGGGATTATATTTCGATTCGAAAGTTGTATGTCGGGTCTCGTTAGAAGTTCGGTCATATGATTAATTTGGAATCGGGATCAAATCCCAATTTAAAAGTCACATCTTGCATTGGGTGTCGAATTTAATTTATGATACAATACAATTAAATAAAATATTTTTAATGTTTCTTATTAAATTACTTTATCCATATTGAATTTTAAAGTCGAGTACTATTTGTTCACTAAAATATGGGTAATATAATATTTTACCCAATCCATTTCTCTCCCAACCCATTTTTACCCATTTAATATATGGGCGGGTTTAAATTATTACCCATTTTCTACTGACCTATTTTCAACCCACTCAAATTTGACTCAACTTGCCCATTTGCCACCACTACTCAAGAATAAGAAGTTGGATTTTCAATATCGTACATGGATTTTAAGATATATTGAAATTACGATTATGGGTATTTTCAAAGCATATTTTGGGGCCTTATTGGGGCGTTTCAATATGTCCCCTTTGGGAACATTCGTCCCTGAATGTCAAAGAAATTTACATAAGAGAAGTAATCGTGATGATTTCAGCCCAACATGAATGCAACAAATGCACTTAAATATCGTTTTCAAAAATCTCAACTTAAATGTCGAAAATCACCATAAATTTCTCAACATAAACATGAATGCATGCAAAATTACATATTGGTTGAAACTTAAGACTTGAAATCATATATAAGACTTAATTTGTTATATGAAACTTGAGTAGAACGAAAAATGTATGGATATCGCTTCTTCAAGTCTGCTTCAGCTTCTCATATGGAACCTTCCACTTGTTGATTCCTCCGAAGGACCTTGACGGCTGCAACATCTTTGTTCCTCAATATCTTCACTTGTCTATCTAATATCTCAACTAGGACCTCCTCAAAGGTCAAATTACCTCCTAGAACACGCACAACCTCTAAGGGCACCATAGCATTTGGGTCACCAACACATCTCCTGAACCTAGATACATGGAAGACCGGATGAACCATTTTCATTTCCATGGGTAACTCCAATTCATAGGCTTTCTTACCGCTCCTTGTCAACACTCTATAAGGACCCACAAACCTTGGGGTTAATTTACCCAAACCAGGCCACGCCCTTCATGGATGAGAACTTCAAGTAAACCCAATCGCCAACCTCACCAAGGTACCTTCCAATACTCATTATCCACTCTCATGGAATCAGAAAGAATAGAATAGAATGAATCATGAGCCTTAAAATCAACTCCCTCAATTCCTCAACATAAGGCACCTACAATTTACCTTGGTACCTAAGGGTAGCATCTCCCCCTTGGGAGAAAACCTCCTCTTTACCATCTTCTATGAAGGCCTTCAACTTCCACTAAGCGAGATCAAGATCTTGTTTTATCTTCACCTCCTCAATTAAAGAAGATTTAGAACCATCAACAATCACTACACCATTTTAAACGTTATCAAACCTAAACCCCCATTCTAGCCAACCGATGAAGCTCCCCATCCATCTCTTTGTCTCAAGATAAGATTTTTTTGGGTGAACACATATTGGAGACTCTTGTGGTCAGTAAACACAGCAACATGAACCCCATATAGCTAGTGATGCCAAATTTTCAAAGCAAATACTACGGCAGCCAATTCAAGATCATTGGTGGAATAATTCTTCTCATGCACCTTAAGTTTTCTAGAGGCATATTCTATCACCTTACCACTTTGCATAAAAACACACCCCAAAATAATTCTTCAGGTATCACAGCAAACAAGAAATCCTTCCAAATCTTCTGGTATAGCTAAGACAGGAGCGGAGACAAGCTTATCTTTCAAAGTTTGGAAATTCTTTTCACCCTCATTGGTCCACACAAGTTTCACCTTATTTTGAGTCAATTTTGTCACAGCAATAGAAGAGAAACCATTTCCAAACCTCTGGTAATAACCAGCCAAACCCAAGAAACATTTAATTGTATGATGTGGTCAAAGGTCTAGACCAATTTCTAATCACCTCCATTTTCTTAGGATCTACCTTAATGTCATCACCTGATGCCCACATGCCCTAGAAAAGTAACCTCTTTCAACCAAAACACACATTTTCATATTTAGCAAAGAACCTCTCCTCCCTCAAGATTTGCAACACCACCCTCAAGTGATCCACATACTCCTCCTCACTATGGGAATAAATCAAGAAATCATCTATAAAAACCACCACAAACAAGTCAAGGTAGGGTTTAAAGACCTTATTCATGAGATCCATAAATATAGCCAGTGTATTAGTCAACTCAAAAGACATAACCACAAACTCAAAGTGCCATAGCTAATCTGAAATGCGGTCTTGGGAATGTCACACCCCCTTATTTTCACTTGGTGATACCCAGACCGAAGGTCAATCTTAGAAAAGTGACTAGCCTCTTAAAGTTGATTGAAAAGGTAATCTATCCTTGGTAGAGGGTGCTTTTTCTGTATGATGACTCTATTAAGTTGTTGGTAATTAATGCACATTCTAAGAGAACCATCCTTCTTTTTCATAAATAACACCGGTGCACCCTAGGTTGACTTACTGGTCCTTACAAAACCCTTCTCCAACAAATAGCTCAATTGTTCCTTCAACTCTGTCGGGCCATATGATAAGGGGGAATAGAAATGGGTTGAGTATCAGGAAGGAGGTTTATACCAAAATCTATTTCTCTTTCGGGAGGGAAACCAGGAAGCTTATCGGAAAAGACATCAAGAAACTCATTAACCACCAGAATCGACTCAATAGGAAGAACTTTGGACTCCATATCCCTAACCCTCACAAAATAATAGAGAAAACCCTTAGAAATCAAATTTTGGGCTTTAAGACAAGAAATGAGTCTACCCTTGATCAACATATCATGATTTTCCCACTCAAGGACAGATTCATTACAGAATTGGGATTTAATCCTACGGGTTCTACAATCAATAGAAGAATAATATGCATGCAACTAATCCATCCCAAGAATGACATCAAAATCCCCCATACGTAATTCAACAAAATCACAAGGCAAGATTTTATGCAAAATGAACATGGGACAATTTCTATAGACTCTTCTAGCAACAATGGACTTATCAACGGGGGTAGACACACTTCATAAGGTTCACACAACAATTAGAGACTAATATGAAGCTTTTTGGCAACAAAACGAATAATAAAAGAAAGAGTTGCACCCGGGTCTATCAACACATACACATCAAAAATAAAAAACCTTTAACAAACCTGTGAACCATTACTCTAACTCTACTGACCCATAGAGGGGTATGGTTGAGAATGTCTTCGGTCATCCTCATAATCCCTAGTAACCCATAAACAATGACTCGACTTATGATCCTTTGTACCACACTTGAAACATGCACTTGAGCCGGCCAAACAATCTCCTAGATGGTACTTTCCACCTTTGTAGCACGGAGGAGAAGCTTAAACACCAATACTCTTGCCTTTGTAGCATGGAGGAGAAGCATATGGACAACTAGGAATCTTGTGGCGCATCTTGCCACACCCAAAGCATGCACCCGTGTTCCTCCATCATGTGCCACTATGTTTTCTCCCATACTTTGGGAACCTAGGGCGAGTCATACCACCATTGCCACCTTCGACTTAGACCCTTCTTCCTTCATTTGAGGCCACTGGACAATCTCTCATCTTATGCCCAACACCACCTCACTTGAAACAACCCTCAATTCCGTAAACACCTCTCTTGATGTTTCTTTCCATATCCTTGACAAGTGACAAAAGGGAACTTTTTCTTCTTATACTTGGGAATCGGTAGACTAGCAGAAAATGAGGCACCACCAACTTGGGCCCTCTTAGCCTCAGTCCCCTTTCTCTTGTCCCCTGAAGTCTCGGGATCACCCACTTGATGATTGAGTTGGGCAGTTACAACCGTGGCCAATAACCATAGAGCATAACCAACATCCATATTTGATATATCACTATTGGGAAGTTGACTCCCAAGTGAGAGATAGTCACCACCTAGTCCACCATCATGAACAGCTTCAGTCATTTTCTGAAACACAACAATTAAGAATAAGAAAAAAGCCTTAGAGGACCTAGCTCTACCATACGACTTAGATCACGACGAAGGGAAATATTTCCTAAAATTCCTCATAGCTTCTTACTCATAGTTGTGGCATGCTTCATAACCATGAATAAGACTCTAATTGATGTGGTGTGTTGGATTTCGAGGACCATTAACAACATAGTTCTCTAATACCAAGTTGTCATGACCCAAGCCTAAGGCCTAGACATGACAAGATGAATGGGAACACGAATGAACGCAAACATGCCTTTTAGCATATCAATCCTTAGTCGTGAAAGCAAGTAAAAAACAATAAGAGATAATATTAAAGGGAAGCGGGACTAAGAGAAGTCTTTGATAATCATAAAAAGAAAAAGAGTCAAGCTTATAGCATAATTACATCATAATATTCTTACAACACCTCTAAACATAGAATGGAGTGGGGGACAAGACACTTTTTGGGCTCACCCTCATAATGTCAAATGTTCAACATAAAGAAGCCAGGATAGCAAGAGAAAGTAGATAGTCTCCTCGAGCTTGAGGACTCACCAAAACTTATCTTTGTAGAATCTCTTTAGCCATTTGGAGGATGATCAAGAGGAGCTCCACTCCCTACATGGTGATATCATGTAGGCGTAAAGTATGTGATTGTACATTCGAATGTTCTAACTATGTAGGATGCAATGCAATAAGACATAAGTCAATATAGTTAAAATTCATAGTAATAGGCAATAGATAGCATAATTTCAATATGGCATGCATGATCAATCCTTGAAGTAAAACATACCTATTAATCATTATACTTGCATAGAACGTAATACATATGTGAGAAGAGACCTCAACTGACAAAGAATAAGACCAAGTGAGCTACAACATGGAATCCCAATGATTACCCTCATCGGTAAATAGGTGGTCTACTTGCCAAGGTAAACCATGCTTCAACTTATGGGAGCCTGTCCCATTTTGGAGAAGTAACCCCCCATACGTGAACCTATCCCACTCCAGGCAGAATTCGATGAAAAACTTTGGCTTAAGGGAACTTGTCAAATTTTGGGAAGAATTTTGAGAGAAAGTACACTAAATGGATTGACTAGTATAGCAAGGGTTCAAAATAATCCTATGTTGGAACATAGTTCAAGGAAAGAGAGCAAACCCTCCATCCATCGGTGCTAAGTCTAATCCCACAGAATATTTATAATAATCAAACTTTAATAACTTGCAATAAATATGGAATCATGACACGAGTATCTCTTAAACACACTTAACCTCTAATGGTGAGCCTAACTTGATATATAAGAATAGATCATCATCAAACATTACCCTTGAATTAATAGTAAAAGCTCACAAGAGGTACAACAACAACAACATACCCCAGTGCCTCAAAAGGCTCCCGCTCATTGCAGGGTGAGGGGGGGGATCGGATGTACGCAGCCTAACCCCTATGTTTAAAAACATAAAGCGGCTGTTTCCAGATGACCCATGAGGAG
>JAABOM020058733.1:0-13585 GCA_011800125.2 Solanum clarkiae
TTGCGGACTGTAAAAGTGGTGTAGCAACCTGGTTACATCATTAACAAACTAAACCAAGACATGTGACACATACGTGTGTTATCAGATTTCATGATGAGCCATTTGGATGGGAGTTTTTTATTCTATTTATGTCTTTGACATGTTAAAGTTTATTTTCTATATAGAATAAAGTTTAATGAAATATATGAATTTCATTTGTTTATTGATAACAATTATATAAAAAGATATTAATTTTCTATTGTGATTTTGCACAATATATAAGAAAGTGATTTTGGGATTTAAAGTAAAAAATGACCGGTTAGAAGTAGACATGACTTTGATCATTTTACGTGTTTTTTGATATTTGATCTATGTCATTAGTATTACTGATATTTGTGACCATTGATGGATTTAGTTACGAATATATGTGAAAACCGCTTTGATCCTATATTGATATAATCAATGGAGAAGATTATCTTGAGATATTTCAATTATGATAGAACAAGTTTCTGCACAACAAAATTTCATCTATGTACGATTCTTCATAAATATATGTGATCCAAGGGGGAGATTATTAGTAATTTGTATTATGTGAACTTATATATTAATAAATTATAAGTAGATATGTCATCATCAAATTATCCTATTACATGATCTAATAAAGTATTATAGTTTTGAATATCAAAAGTAAACACCTATAATATAGATTTAGCTTAAATAAAATTACAAACTAATGGACCTTTCTCAAGTCTGATCAAGACTTATAGAAAAGGTACCTTTTCACTGTGAAAAGCCATACCAAAATCTATAAATAAACATGGCCCCTAAATTTGAAGTACATTACTTTTTCTCTTCCTTCTTCTCAGGAAAAAGCTATGACAAAGTACTTCTTCAAACTTTAGAAGATATTGTATTCTTCAATCAATATACATCAATGGAAAAAGGTTAGAAATTTTTTTCGTTCTTATGAATTCATATGTCTAATGTTTTTGTAGAAAGATGTTAAGTTTTTCAATAATCCAGATGTCTGGTGTATAGAAATTTTGGGATATCTTCAAGAACAAAATGAGGAAGCAAAGTTATGACTATAATAAGCACAACTAAGAGTCAGTAGGTGCGTGACTTCAGTAACTAATAAAATGCACTGTAGAACATAGAAATTATGTTACGGTCTATAAAAAATGTAAGACTATTTAAATATAAAATATCAGGACTTCAACGGAGTTATTTGTCACGTCCCGGGAGAGTACCCTAGGCATAACTGACACTTGGAGACTATTTCTAGCCCCCAACCGTACAACCTAGTCCTATCACTCTCGTTCAATCAGTAAATCAGCATAAGGTACCATGGGCTATAAGACTTATCATCTACGTCTATCACATGAAACATGATTAAAGAAATGATCTCAGTATAAAGAAGGAAAAAGAGGGAAAAGTACCCCAACATCAACAATGATACGTCTATGTCTATGAAGCCTTTATAACTACTGTCTAAGAAGGTACTATGACAGGCCATGACAACCTCAATTCCAAGAAATAACTTAAGCAACTGAAAAGGGAAAGCAAAGACATCCTCCGAATGCAGAGGAGGACTCGCCATGTCTTGGTCTGAAAGTCTGTGAACCTCAACGATTTGGCTGCTGAAGTCCTCTTTCTACTGAATCCGTATCATAAAATGATGCAGTGCCAAAAGGGTATTAGTACGTAGAATATACTGTATGTAAAACAGGCTAATGTTAACAGTATAGGCAAGACTATATAATATGACATCAGCTAATCAGTCGCTCAATCTCAACTCGAGAAAGGAATAAGAATCTATCACGCCACCATCAATCAAGACTCATACTATCACATCAAACTCGGAGTACTATCAGCATTGGACCTATCTAAGAGTTTCTATAACCGACAACCATCACCTATGAGCTGGTAATAACACAACAAAGAGATATCTTTTCCACATCCATCCAGTACATTATCGGGGTAAAGGACGAGTCTGTCAGTGGATCCAAAAGTCTATCAAGTCCTCTGCAGGACAAAAGAAACATCCGCTTTCATAGTCCAATCCTCTCCTACGTTAGCCACATAGTTAGTGGATGTGAGTGGGACTCACTCTTACCCATTTCAGTGCTCAATACTCCTCCCGTGACTCGAATTGCTAATAAACCTATCAATCAATCAAGAATTTCCATCCCTTAGCCTCCACGGGTAAGAAACCTCAATTCATTCCATCATCTATTAACTCAAGGAGTAGGATCTTTCTTTCAAGGTTAATTTCACTCTAATTTAGACTCTAAGGACTATATCCTCATCAATTTTAGTCAGCTAAAAATTCATCTATGGACCCAGACCACAACAATCAAGCATGCTTTCCCAATCAAGGCTCTAGACATCAACCCCTAGGTTCATTCGAGCAATCTTTGGCAATTAGACATGTATATACAATAGCTTAATTAATTAGTTAAACGAATAACTAAAGTTATGATGATCATCAATTTACGAAAATACATGTAGAATAATAGTAGTTTTCAAGATAGCATTCATGAAATCGTATCACAAGACTCATCACCTAACAACTACCAACTTAATTCAATCATGGGGGCACATGAGAGAACAATCCTATGTTTTGGGTAGCCTTTACATACCTGGGATGAAGGTTGTACTAATCTTCAACAAGAATTTGACCCGAACTTTGGAAATCCTCAATCCCTTTCTTGCTATCTCTCTCAGAACTATGTTTAGAACTTAGGAGAATATTAGTCGTGAAACCCTTCGTACAAACTTTAGGAGTTAAAAATACGTTTTGGGGCATTAAAATAGGTTGAGAATACCCAAAATATCCTTCTCAAATTTAAAAGAAAAACATTAGAAAATTTGTACTGGTCCCCGACGCACTAAGGGCGCGGAACAGTGCTTTTTCGCTCAAAATTCCTCCGAATGAATTTTAAACTTACCATCAAAATATTTTTATTTAAAAAAATTGTAACTGTGCACTCCGTTTGCATTGTGCCAAGGCGCGAATCAACACTATTTTCAAGTTAATTAGTGAAAATTATTTTTCGACCGATTGCTCTAAACTCAAAAGGCAAGTATAAATCATAAGTGACCTTCCCAATCCTCCTCATAATCTGGTATGGTCCGATATAACATGGACCAACTTCCCCTTATTTTCGAATCTCATGACACCCTTCACAGGTGACACCTTCAAGTACACCCAATCATCCACCTCAAACTCGAAGTCCCTTCTCCTCACATCCGTATAAGATTTTTTGCGACCTTGAGGTCTTCAACCTTTCTCTAATAACTTTCACCTTCTCCATGGACCAATGGAAAAGGTCAGGTCCAAGCGATTTAGCTTCACCAACCTCAAACTAGCTAATTAGTGACCGACATCTCCTCCCATACAAAGCTTCATAAGGGGCCATCTGAATGCTGGCATGGTAACTATTGTGTACGTGAATTCAATCAACGGCAGATGATCATCCCAATTCCCCTTGAAGTCAATGATACACGCTCTCAACATATCCTCCAATTTCTGAATGGTGCGATCTACCTTTCCATCTGTCTGAGGGTGCAAGGCTGTATTCAAATTCACTTTCATAGCTAATCTCTTTTGAAAAGATCTCCAAAATTGGGAGGTGAATTGAGCTCCTCTTTCTGATATGATGGACAAGGGAACCCCATGTAACCTCACAATGTCAATAATATATAAATTTGACTGCCAAGAAATGGGTTGATATAGTCATCCTATCCATAATCACCCATATCAAATCACGTTGCTTCCGAGACCTTGGTAGACCAGTAATGAAATCCATGTTGATCATCTCCTATTCCCACTTAGGAATTGCAAAATTCTGGGCCAATCCACATGGTCTCTGATGTTCAACCTTGGCCTATTGTCAATTTGGGCACTTAGAGACGAATTCAACAATGTCTTTCTTCATTCCATTCCACCAATAGACTTCTCTCAAGTCATGGTACATCTTGGTGGAACTAGGATGGATAGAATATCTAGAGCTATGAGTTTCGACCATTATCCTCTCTCGAAGACCATCAAAATCGGGCACACACAATCAACCTTGGTACCTCAACACCCCAACTCTCCCTTTTGAGAAAACCATCAACTTTTGTGTGTAAACCGCTTCCTTAAATTTGAAGAAGATAGGGTCTTGGTCTTGCTTTTCTTTCACCTCTGACACTAAAGATGAAGCAGACCCATTCTTAACATTGACCCCTCCTTCATTATTCTCCTCAAGTTGCACTCCCGGTCGAGCCAAGCTATTAACTTTCTTAGCTAATTCTTTCTTCCTTTCCTCCACATGGGCCATGCTACCCATAGACAACCTGCTAAGAGCATCAATAACAATGTTAGCCTTACCTGGATGGTAGAGGATGCTCATATCATAATCCCTGAGAAAATCCAACCATCTCCTCTGCCGCAGGTTGATTTCCTTCTGGGTGAATACGTACTGCAAGCTTTTGTGGTCAGTGAACACGTCCATACAAATAATGATGCTAGATCTTAAGTGTGAATACCACCGCTGCCAACTCAAGATCATGAGTCGGATAATTCTTCTTGTCTGAAAGCATAAGCTATCACCTTCCCTCTCTACATTAGTACACAACCTAGTCCAACTTTGGATGCATCACAGTATATCACAAAATCTCCCATACCGTCGAGCATAGTCAGAACTGGTGTTTGTAGTCTGTCTAGTCTTTAACTCTTGGAAACTCTTCTCAAATTCCTTGGACCACTGAAATTCGGCCTTTCTCTGAGTTAGATTGGTCAATCCGGCAAACAAAGAAAAGAAGCCCTCAACGAATCTATGGTAGTAGCCTACAGACCCAAGCAACTTCTTATTTCTATTGGAGAGGTTGGTTTAGGCTAGTTCTTAACCGCTTCAATCTTCTGGGTATCACCCGAATACCATCCCCCGAAACAACATGGCCTAGGAAGTCCACAGACTTAAGCCAAAACTCACACTTCGAGACCTTCACATACAATTCATGGTCTTTGAGAGTTTGCGAAACCACTTTAAGATGATTAGCATGTTCCTCTTCATCCTTACGATAGACAAGGATATCATCAATGAATACAATCATAAACATATCAAGATCCAGTCTGAATACCTTGTTCATCAAATCCATGAAGGCTGTAGGTGCATTAGTCAACCCAAAGTACATGACCAAGAACTCAAAATGGTCATACCGTGTCTTAAAGGTTGTCTATGGAATATCACTTTCCCTCACCTTCAACTGATGGTAACCCAATCTGAGGTCTATCATGAAGAAGCAAGTAGCACCCTGAAGTTGGTCAAATAGATCATCTATCTTGGTGAGAGGACACTTATTCTTTATCGTAACTTTGTTCAGTTGCTGGTAGTTTATACACATTCTGAGAGACCTATCTTTCTTTCACACGAATAGAGTAGAAGCACCCCAGGGAGAGACATTAGGTCTTATGAAACCTTTCTCTAACAAGTATTTCAATTGTTCTTTCAACTCAGCGGGGCCCATTCTATATGATGGAATTGAGATGGGTTGGGTCTTGGGGAGAACATCGATCCCAATGTCAATCTCCCTATCAGGAGGGACTCCAGGTAAGTCATCAGGAAAAACTTCAGGGAGCTCATTCATAATCGGGACTGATTTAAGAGTAGAAGATTCAATATCATAGTACTTAACTCGCATGAGGTGGTACATGCAACATTTGGAGATCAACTTTCTGGCTCTAAGATAAGAGATGAACTTGCTCTTAGGTGCAACAGAACTCTCCTTCCACTTTAGAACATGATCATTACGAAATCAAAACTTCACAATTCGGGTTCTACAGTCAACAGAGACATAACAGACGTGAAGCCAATCCATGCCAAGTACCACATCAAAGTCAACCATCTCCAATTCTACCAAGTTTACTAAGGCATGTCCATGATAAATAGATATTACACCAATCTCTGTAAACCCTCTTAGCTAAGAGAAACTCACCGGTAGGAGTCGAAAGAGCAAAATGTTTGAGCAAACACTTTGGGAGAATCCCAAACTTACTAGCCGTAAAAGGGGTCGCAAAAGACAAAGAGGCAACCGGGTCAAGCAATGCACAACAACCAAAAGTAAAGACTCCAAGCATACCCGTAATAACATCTGGTGTAGCCTCCTGATCTTGTCAATTACCCATAGCATAAAGATGGTTCATCCCGCCTCTTGTGCTCGTAGTAGTACCCCTCTGTTGATTGCCAGCTAGGGGTGCTACGGAGGACTATGCTCTGTTGCTCCCTTCATCTCATCTCCTCTTCGGACACTCAAACTAGAAGTGACCAATCTGTCCACATGAATAGCAGACATCCTTACCCATACGACAGTCACCCAGATGAAGCTTACCACATTTGTCAAAAGATGGCTTTCCCTTCGCACCCTGGGTCACACTAGCTAGAGATTGAGCACCCTGAGCCCTATAATTCTGGCAACCATAAGACTTCTGATCATATCTGTTTGGTTGCATAGGTGCACTCACTACAGAAGGTGCATGATGAGATGGCGTCTTTTGAAAGTAAGACTTGTCACCCTTATTCTATCTCTGCTGACTAGGCTCATGTCCAGCTGATTTTGCTTTTCTGTTCATTTGCTCTTCCCTATCTCTTTTCTTATCTTCCTCTTAATGTTGGGCATACACCATGATTCTGGGGATGTCTATGCCAGGGATCAACAAACCTGCTTTGCACTCCTGCACATGCCTACCACAGCCATACACAAACTTCCTCATCCTGGACCTTATCTCTTGGACCATGTCCAGAGGATACCTAGACAACTTGATGAACTTAAGACTGTATTCGTTAATTGTCATCCCTCTTTGCTTCAAGTTCACAAATTCGTCAACCTTTTCCTCATTCAACTCTTGAGGAAAGAAATGGTCAAGGAAAGCAGCTTCAAACTCTTCCCATTTTGTAGGCTCTGCATCCTTACCTCCACTATCCTCCCATTGGTTGTACCAAATATTAGCAACATATTTCTGCTTCTAGGAAGCAAGCTCTACTACCTCAATCTAGTTGGCGTGCATAGCTTTCAAAACCTTATACATTTTGTCAAAGAAGTTCTACGGATCCTCCTCAACCTTTGACCCCATATACACTGGTGGGTTCATCCTCAAGAAATCTCTGAGTCGGGTTGCAGCTGAGGACTCCTGTGAGCTAGAACTAGGAGCCTGAGGACCCCGACTGTTACCCTGGGAGGCCACTAGCTGAGTCATCATGGTGATTGCTCCCTTAAAATCTACCTCGGTGGTGGGAGCTAGCTGGGGCTGTGTATGGGTGCCTGTGGGACCTCAGCAGTCCTAGCAGGTTGTCCCTGTCTCCTTGTCTGTGTCTCAACCGGGACCTCTGGTTGGGCATTCTCAGCAGTAGGGGCTGAGGCATCTTTCTGAGCAGTTGTTCTCTTTGGTGGCATTTTTTGCAAACGTGGAATGCATGAATTAAAATGGGATTTCCATAGAGTTAAACTCTATCGCACGAATTCAAACCATAGAAGAAGGATAACACTTCCTAATGTCCTATAGCTTCTTGCTTATGGAGTGTGGTCCATAATACACCCATAAACAAGACTCTACTAGACACAACTTCATAGACTTCCTAGGACACTAGAACTCTATGCTCTTATACCAAGTTTGTCACGCCCTGTGAGGGTACCCTAGGCATAACTAGCACTCAGAGACTATTGCTAGCCCCCAGGCGAACCACCTAGTCCCATCACACTCGATCAGTAAATCAGTGGAAGGTAATCAAGATTTATCTAGCAATCAATGGGTTATAAGACTCATCATCTACATCTATCACATGAAATAGGATTAAAGAAACAATGTAAGTATAAAGAACGAAAAAGGGAGAAAAGAACCCCAATATCAACCATCATATATCTATGTCTATGAAGTCTTTATAACTATTGTCTAAGAAGGTAACATGACAGGCCATGGCTACCACAATTCAAAGAAATAACTTAAGCAATAGAAAAGGAAAAATAAAGACATCCTCTGAATGCAGGGGAGGACTTACCAAGTCTCGGTCTGAAAGTCTGGGAACCTCAACAATTTGGCTGCTGAAGTCCTCTGTCTACTGAATCTACATCATAAAATGATGTAGCGCCAAAAGGGCGTTAATATGTGGAATGTACCACAAAATGGGCTAATGTAAACAATATAGGAAAGACAATATAAAATGACATCAGCTCATCAATCACTCAATCTCAACTAGGAGTAAGGTATAAGACTCTATCACGTCACCATCAATCATGACTCATACTATCACATCAAACTCAGAGTACTATCAACATGGGACCTATCTAGGAGTTTCTCTAACCGACAATCATCACCTATGAGCCAGTAATGGTACAATGAAGAGATGTCATTTGCCATATCCATCCATTACCTTGCCGAGGTAAAGGATGAGTCTGTCAGTGGATCCAAAAGTCTTTCAAGTCCTCTGTGGGGCAAAGGAAACAACTGCTTTAATGATCTAATCCTCTCTTACGCTGCCACGTAGTTAATAGATGTGAGTGGGACTCACTCTCACCCATTTCGGTGCTCAATACTCCTCCCATGAATCGACTTGCTCATAAAACTATCAATCAATCAAGAATTTCCATCCCCTAGCCTCTACGGGTAAGAAACCTCAACTCATTCCATTGTCTATCAACTCAAGGAGTAGAATCATCCTTTCAAGGTTAATTTCACTCTCATTTAGACTCTAAAGACTCTATCCTCATTAATTTCAGTCATCTAAACATCTATCTCGGGACCCGAAACACAACAATCAAGCACACTTGCACATCAAGGCTCTAGACATCAAGCCCTAGGTTCATTCAAGCAATCTTTGGCCATTAGACATGTATAGTTTATACAATAGCTCAATTAATCAGTTAAATGAATAGTTAAAGTTATGATGATCATCAATTTATGAAAATAAATGTAGAATAATAGTAGTTTTCAAGATAACATTCAAGAAATCGTATCACAAGACCCATCACCTATCAACTATCAACTTAATTCAGTTGGGGAGGCACATAAGAGAATAATCCCATGTTCTGGGTAGCATTTACATACCTGGGATGAAGGTTGTACTAATCTTCAAAAAGAATTTGACTTGAACTTTGGAAATTCTCAATCCCTTTCTTGTTATCTCTCTCAGAACTACGCTTAGAACTTAGGAAAATATGGGTTTTGAAACCCTTCTACGAACTTTAGGAGTTAAAACATGTTTTGGGGTATTAAAATAGATTAGAAATACCCAAAATATCCTTCCCGAATTTAAAAGAAAAAAAGTTCAGAAAATTTGTATTGGTCCGCAGTGCGCTAAGGGTGCGGACGAGTGCATTTTCGCTCGAAATTCTTCCGAATGAATTTTAAACTTACTGTCGATTTTTTTTTAAAAATATAAGTGTAACTCTACACCCCGTTCGTGTTGCGCTAGGGGCGCGGATCAACACTATTTTTGGGTTAATTAGTGAAAATTATTTTTCGACCCGGTTGCTCTAAAATCGGGTCGAGACCATTTTTCCACTTGATTTTTTCTGCTGATTGCAAATCCGGACTCGAATTTTCGATTAGAGCTTTGGAAGACGCATTACACGTACGATTATGTTCTAGGAGCGTTTCGGTAATTTTACGGGGTGTTGCAATAGTAACCCATAATTAGGGAATATAGGTATAGAGTCCAGCACTATCAAACAGACATACGTGATGATAGCACACCCACATTGCCATGTGAGTATATATTACCTCAATGTTGCATGTCCATTGCCAAGTGCATATTGGCAAGGATCACTACTATAAGTGTTCACACGCTATTCATACTCCATATATCAGTTTCGCTCTGATAATAAGCTACTGGTACCAAAAAAATAACAATACTCTACCACACTATCAATCATTGTGATACACAAGAGTTTCATAATGTAACTCTCACGCCTTTGGTCAGAAGCATAGTATTTTGGATACTCCACTAGTGTCTTATGACTTAATTCTTTGTCCAAAATACAAATAATTACTGTAGGTACTAAAGTATAGATGGCAGAATAAACATACTACTCCAACAATTACTGTAGGTACATAAGTATGAATGTCAAAATAAAACATACTACGTTTTGTTTAGAAAAAGTTGTGCACAATATGTACCTACGGACAACAGATTACATGATAACTAAGTTGAGAATACCTGCTTCATACCCTATTTATTTCAACTTCATACTGCGTACAAAGAGATGTGAATAAGCAATTCAACCATATAGTAATGGTAATGTTGCATGATAATAATAAAGGATTTTAAATTATGATTAGACTTCCTGCATTGTTACCTTAATTCAAAAACTGTAACTGAGCTAGGCATATGAATCCTTTAAATTAGTTTTGCTCTATATGCAATCTTGACTCATCACATTTGAATAATTAATAACTTCTTGTTAATACTGATTAAAAGGTTCTCTAAAGATAAAGGTTCACTAAATCTCATATGAATATCTACAATGACATACAAAGATCTTTAAGTAAACTTAACAAGATGCAAGTGTAAACAACAAAAGATTTATCAGACGCATACCCAATACATGAAAACAGAAAAGTCTTTGCTCACAAGCTATTATAATATAATTTATTAAATTTCAAAATATCCAAGTAGAAACTCAAAAAAAAAAATGCAAGTTTTTGGCCAATTAGAAAGGAAAAATTGACGTCTATAATAATTCCAGGGAAGAATGGCAAATTGAAAATAGACATACGAAAGAGAACAAGCTAATCATTCATGACAATTAAGAGATTAAATTTCAATGCAAGGACCAGATGATTTAAGAAAAAAAAAGCTTTTGTATCAAGAAATTAAATGGGATGTGATAATCCTACATAGATTTTACTGGCACAATTCCTCTCAAGCTGTAACGCCTCAGAACTCTATTCGTAGATTTTACTGGCACAATTCCTCTCAAGCTGTAAGCTTGAACCTAGTGACATATTACTTTTTCACTTGCTTTAAGGCTCATTCCTATTTGTTTTAAGTGTATTGGAAGTGGATTAGGGTCATAAGAGACCTCTAGTACTTAGCCAAGTTCAAAACTTTCTTATCGATTGAGTTTTTCATATAAAATTATGCAAGAGTTAACTTTAAATGATCATAACTATCATCACACAAAGAATTAGGTGGCCCATAACTTATCAAATAAAAGATCTTTGAATTATTTTTCTATTGTCACAAAGACTACCTCATTTGAAGTTCGGAGCAAAACATTATGACCGTCTTAGTGAAGACTATTGGAGCAGAGTTTTTTGGGGTAGTTATTACGACCCTTGGACTACAGGTCGTAAATAGGTTGACGATCCATTAAGTCTAGCTCATGAAAATGTGTTTCAAATTATTTTTTGAGTCCAGGTTACTACGGACCCAATTATAAGTCATAGAAGATTCTTTGGTCTGTAATTTTGGCCTGTAAAATGAGTTAAGCGACCTTGAAATCTGTCCCAGATTCTACAAATAGGTTCTACAGCCCGTAGATGGTGTCACAATCCAAGCCTAGAGCCTAGGCGCGACATGGAAAATGGGGAATCCGGAGGGACCCCAACAAGCCTCTTAGGCATACATAGCACATTCTTGCTCGCGAAAGTAATAATTAATCAAAAAACACATAATTCTAGAGGAAATGAGGTTTCAGACTGAAGCTATGGTGAAATGTTATAGGGAAGAGGATTAGCATGAATACATAGTAAATAATATCTAAGGGGAGGGTAAGTATGACTCGCACTATAGGGAGAATTAGGGGTTTAGGACTTCTATCTCAACAATAGCAGAAAACAAGCATAAGAAGGGGACAAGGACTAAGGGAGTCTTCCATAATACATAAACATATTAATAGTCGAGCACACAATATACAAATTCATATCCAATAACACCTCTAGTACGAATGGAACGGGGGCCAAGACATCTCCTGAGCTCACCCTCAAAAGTTAAATATTCATAAATAGACCAATCTTAATAAGCATGAAAATAAATAGATATTGTACCAGAAATGGAGGACTCACCAAAAGTGATCTTCAACCGAATCGTCTATCCACATGGAGGAGGAGCATGAATTGGAGCTACTGCCCCGACATGATTAGATCATGTAGGCAAAAAGTATACATTAGTGCTTGGAATGTAGTAAGTATGGGGGTACAAGGCATTAAAGAACATAAGCCATAATTGAACAATATGCATGATCATAATCAATGGATATAAACTCAATATGTCATAAATGCTCAATGCCTTAGTCAAAATATGCATGTGGAATAATTAAGTCACATAACATATCATACATAGATAGGAAGAGACCATAACCGACATGTAAGACTAAGCGAGCTACTATTTGGAATCCCGATGTTCACTCCACACTGGACTAGGAATGGTTTACTTTGTTAAGGTAAACCAAACTCTCAATTTACGGGAACTCTCCTATTTCAGAAAGTGCTTCATAAATACCTTATGTGAATACAACCATTTTTTAAACATATAACAAGAACCTTATAGGAACACCACCCTTTTCGGTATTTAATTAACATGTCTCGTATAGGAACACTACCCTTTATTGTTAATCATGCAACACAAGCTATATAGATGCATTAGCTAATTCACAAACCTATTGTGGCAACATAGTTAAGGGACAATGGTTATCTAGTAAGGTTCTCTTAATACCAGGTCACAATCCCAAGAAATACTCAAATCATACTTATAGTCATAATATGCAAAGCATCATTGTGTCATAATATTTTCATAGAGTAGCTCTTCAAAATCAGAGCTTCATAATCTCAAGGTGGGGCTTCATATTATTCGTAATTTTCACAATATTCTCATATCTCACAGCATGCATAATTTCCCTTCAAATTTATAACATTTATAATTTACAAGTTTTGCCATAAGGCCTTCATCAACACAAAAAGCTTGATACACGACTTAACTAAACTTGGTGGCTTGGTGGGTATGCATATATTCTCAAAATCATGTAAAATTCATGATTTAGCACATGATAAAAATAAACAAAGTCCATTTTAAATCATTCCAAATAACCTACTAGAACAAGGTAAGGCTTCGTTAACTCTCATAAAATCCACAAATTTCACATTGCATTTCACTACAATATAGTGTAGAAAGGTACGTAGAATATCATAAATTACTTCATAATATCCTCATATAAAAGAGTTCATAAAATTTTCATAATTTTTTATAACTTAAACATAGATGAGGAAGAGAAACGATAGAGCAATGTGAAGGAAAGATCTCCACAAATCAAAATCCACATACCTCAGTGTGATTAGAAATGAAAATCTTGTTGAAGAGTGTAGGAAATATGAAACCCTAGCTTAGAATCTTTTCTTGAAGGCCTTGAAGAACTTGGGAGTATTTTGATTGGAGTTAGACTTGAGGTATTTTGAGAATGAGTTGAAGTGGAGTAGTTGAAGAGGAGTAGTTGTTAGGACCCGTAATTTAACGTAAACCCCGAACGTCCTTAATCGGATCGAATTAATTAAGTTTTGGGACCAAAGTGTAAATTTTTGCAACCTTGGTCTTATGAAGTAAAGAGTTGGTGGGGCATGTGGGGTCTTAGA
>JAABOM020058734.1:0-13584 GCA_011800125.2 Solanum clarkiae
TAGTCAATGCAACTTTCGACGCTCATCATGGGTCATCCGGAAACAGTTGCACTATGTTTTTAAACATAGGGGTCAGGTTGCGTACATCCGACCTCCCCTTACCCCGCAATGGGCGGGAGCCTTTGAAGTATTGGGGTAATGTTGTTGTTGTTGTGTTGTGTAGTGGCTTGTACATGTGACAACCAATCCTTGGGTGGTATTTAAGTTTATAAGAATTTTCAGCTTTAGTTATCTACTCCATTTATTTACTTATGCGCATTATGTTTATCATCCCTTTGGGTTAAGGCTGACTTGTTCTGATGGGATTGAACAAGTGTCATCACGCCCATTTTTGGATCGTGACAGTTGGTATCAGAGCCCTAGGTTCATAGGTCTCACGTTTAGGCTCAAAAATACCCCCTCAATTAAATTTTGCACTAAAAATGGTTATCTCTCTAACGAAAGTAAAAAAAAGGGTGAAAAATACCTTTCCCTCTAACAGAAATGATATCATGCATGTTATGTGGACAAAAAGTGATACATGATCAGTCCATGTGGACCCCCGGTTAGGGACTCAAGAGGTTTTCTCTTCGAATATTAGGTCCGAGACTACCCTTTTCATGTTAAAAAAGACTGTCATTTAAATTGCAAATGTCTCCAAAAGTCGATCTCTGAATGATAACATTGATGCATCCTCGTTATAATTATTGCCCTTCCTTCAATTAGTTTTCCGAATTCAATAAGATCTAATTCTTCAAATTTTTTGAACCTATGAAGCTTGTATAGAAATTGTTGTGCATATGTTCACAATATACCACTATAATATAAGTTGTTATTTTTAAGAGATAATGCAGTTGCAATTATAAATAATTTTTTTAATATAGTAAGAATCTGAACTACTCAAAGTCTGACAAAAATTGATTTGAAAATGTGTTGGGACTGAGTCCTTAATGGAAGAGGTATATTTTAAATAATAATAACTTTTAAATTTTAATACAGTGTTATTTTTTAATCGAAAAGTAACGAAGGTATTTTTGCTCTATTTTTTTATAGTTAAAGGGTATTTTTGGCCCTTTTTCATTTATATTAGGAGAAGGGATATTTTTGAGCCAGAAATTTAATTGAGGGGTATTTTTGAGTCAAAAATATAACAGAAGAGTATTTTTGAGCCAAAATATAACGGAGGGGTGTTTTTGCTCAATTTCAAATAGTTCAAAAATATTTTTGACTATTTTTTCTAATTAAAAAATAAAAAAAAATTGATAAATCGAATACCTCCAGCTAGAAACACATGTATATCATTGTTTCATACAAGGTTAGTCCAAAATGTTCAATTTTTACGTAGATGAAATGATAGATACAGTAATGTCAAATAATAAAGAAATATTATAAATATAGTAGAGGAACAACCCTATAATTTTTTTATTATAATTAAATAATAAATTAATAAGCATTTGTTCAAAGCATATAAGATTTCGATTTCAAGTTTTGATTTTAAATTAATGTTTATTTGATTTGCATAAAGTTTTAACTTAAATCTTAAATCTTAATTTCAAATATTGTAATAGTAGGATTTAAAATTTCAATTGTGACTTTAATTTTTTTAAAAAATACAAAATTTGACTCACGTATCTATGTTTTACAACAATAAGAAAAATATAATTTAAAGTTAAATCATGCTTGGCGTGAAAAGACTCTGCATATAATATGGAGAATCAAAAAGTAATTAATTAGTGCTATTGTTGTTGATTTATTGGACTAATGAATCTTTATAAAATTGTATATATATGAAAGTTTGTAATAACATATAAATTGCAAATATTTATTTATAAAACGAACACATACACATGTGATTTATTAATTCATCACTTTAGAATACTTTGATATTTTCTTTTATCTACGAATTATGATTTGTTCATTTGATAAGACTATATAAGAATTGAAGAAGTTTTGATAATTTTCACAAATCATGAAATTTTATATTTACAAAAAATATGTAATTTAAGAAATTCGAAATTATAGGTCGAAACAACATTACAACTTCAAGTCATCTTGATTTAAAATCATAACCGAATTTTAGTAGATAAGTTAAAACATTATTAAAGCAAATGGGGATCTTAGAGGTACGGGGATCGATACCCCGCATCTCCAATTTTCAACATTTTCCCCCCTTTTGGCAGAAAGTTTGTAATTTTAGGAGTTTCTGACAAAAAAATGGGATATAAAATTAAAAGTTATGTTAAAAAAAAAAAACTGCTAAATTATTAAACGAATAACTGATGATTTAAGTGTATAATTTATCCGAAAAAATTTGTACATTCCTAAACATCCAGATTATGAAAGAAATATCCAAACACGAGTATTGGTTCAGTCCATTTTTTCCCATTTATATCTCCTGAAAACCAAGCAAAATTCTTCCTACAAAATCAAAGATTTCACCTTGTTATCATAATTTTCTTCCATTATTGAAGGAAAAAAAATATTTATGCAACAGTTCATATTATTTTCGTGCTTTTATTTATAATTGTTCTTTATAAATCTTGAAAAGGAACAGAATTCATCATTTTTTAGTATGAAAGTAGAATTCATTCAATTTTAATTTAACACGAAAGTGAATAAGATGGAAAGTTGATTTAAAAAATAAGCACATGGTGTTAATAATGAGTATACAAATTGATGTCACCTAAATTAAATAATATCATAATTTATGAATATCACTTTGTACACGCATTTCATACACTAAAATAATTAATAATACTATAATTTTAGTGCGAACCAATTATTTCATACAATTTTGCATAGTGACTACGTACATTTCATACAAATATGAGATAACACATCACTTTTAATTCCAGTATATATAATCTAAGAGTACATCCCTAAATTGAATATTACATTATATAAATATTAGTTTGTCCACCCATTTGATAAACTAAAACAGTTAATGAAATATAAAATTGATGACACCAATTTTTAGACTAATTTCCGTAGCCAATATACCTATTCATACATATATTAAAAAAAGAGATTCCTGTCATAATGTGTACTGGCAACAACAAAATATTTGGACAAAAATGACTGCAGATATAAGTGTGTTGATATTGTATAAATAAAATATATAATTCATATTTGAGGTATAAATAATTTTTATCATATTTATTTTATGTGTATATATCTATACCATTTATATTTGAAAAAAATGTTAATGACTAATAAAAATTTTTTATTTCATCAAAATCATCTTTAAATAGTCTAAAAATTAAATATGAATTCCTCTTGATGCTTTGAATCTATTAATATATAATTCACTTAATACAATTCATATTTGCAACACATCAAATTACAGAATTAAGCTTCAAATAAACTTTAATGACTAAACATGAGTCTTTCAAATTTGATCAACTCCAATCTCTTTTAAAAAATCCCAAAATTTAAGATATGAGCTTTTCTTAATATTTCATATCTTTTAATATATTATTTATCTGAAACAATTCACGTTTATGACATATTAAAATTAAAATTTAAGTTTTTAAAGAAGCTTTAATAGCTGAACATGAAATCAAGTGTTTTTTTTTTTACCTATATAACTCTTATAAGGATATACATTATAGACTTTAAATGCATTATTTTATAATTACTACTAACAACATTTTAATTTCAAGTTATAACAAATACTTTATAATATTTAATTTTATTTTTATTAATAATATATATTCATTAAATATCCATAAGAATGGCTTTATATCCCTTTTTATATAACAATCTCATGCTACAATTAAGGGCACTTTTAATGGTTAAATTTTATAAGTTACCTTAAATTGATCTCTATTAATATAATTATCACATCTTTCCATACCAGTCTTTCACTTACATAGTAAGTCTCTGTAATACCTCGTAAAATTATCGAAATATCCCTAGAACGTAATCGTATGCATAACGCGTCTTCAAAGTTTCGATGGAAAATCCGAGAGCAGATTTGCGATCAGCGGAAAAAATTGAGTGAGAAGATGGTCTCGACCCGATTTTAGAGCAATCGGGTCGAAAAATAATTTTCGCTAATTAATTAGGAAACAGTGTTAGTCCGGCCCCTTGCGCAACGCGGACAAGGCACAGAGTGACACTTATATTTTTTTTTAAATTTTTCGAGGGGAACTTGAAATCTCGAAAAATAGCGAAAATATATATGTCTGGACCCCTGGTGCAACGTGGACATGTGTTTGCGCAATGTAAATTTTTAATTCTTTTACATTGAAAGGAACTTTTGATCATTCCCCGCCCTATCCTAAGTCCCAAAACGTATTTTAGGTCCTTATAATCATACGAAGAGCTTCAAAAACTCATTATCTTCAAGTTCTAAGTGCTTAACTTCCGAGAGAGGAAGAAAAAGGGGCTTGGAGGTTTATGTTTGGAGGTTGATTCCTTGAAGAAGATTAGTACAATCTTCATCCCAGGTATGTAAAGGCTACCCAAAATATGGGATTGTTCTCCCATGTGTCCCAATGAATGTAATAGGTTGATAGTTAAAAGTGATGAGTCTTGTTTTACAAAATCTTACATGTTATCTTGAAAACTACTATTAATCTACATATATTTTCTTGAATTGATGATCATCATAACTTGAATTACTTGCTTAATTGATTATTTGAACTATTGTATAAACTATACATGTGTAATTACTAAAGATTGCATGAATGAAGCTAGGGGTTAATATCTAGAGCCTTGATTGTGTACGTGTGCTTGGGTGATGTGGTCCAGGTCTTGAATTGAGTGAGTATTGGTGGTAATGGTGATAAAACTAATTGAGAATAAGACCCTTAAGGTCTTTTAGAAATTGAACTTGACATTGTAACAAATGTCCTTAATTCCTAGAATTGATAGATGACAAGGTAAGTTGATGTCTTAATCTGAGAGAGAGGTTGACCATATAGGCTTTCTGATATTGATAGACTTATGAGCATGTCGAGTCATGGGAGGAATATTAAGCACTGAAATGGGTAAGAGTGAATGCTACTCGCACCCATTAACTACGTGGCCACGTAGGAGGGGATTGGGCCATGAGAGCGGATGTTTCCTCAATCCCGAAAGAGGACTTTACAAATTTATGGATCTACTAATAGGAATCATCCTTTACCCCGTCAAGGTATTGGATGGATGTGGCAACGACATCACTTTGTTATATTATCACCAGCTCATAGGTGATGATTGTCGATAAGAGAAATGCCTAGATAGGTTCCAAGTTGATAGTACTCTGATGTAGATGTGATGGTATGAGTCTTGATTGATGGTGATATGATAGTGTCCTATTCCTTATTCTGAGTTGAGGTTGAATAACTGATGGGCTAATGACATTTCATATTGTCTTGCCTTTACTGTTTACTTTAGCCTGTTTTACATACAATACATTCCACGTACTAACGTCCTTTGCCTTGCATCATTTCATGATGCAAATTCAGTAGATAGAGGAATTCCACGGGCAAATCGTTGAGGTTCACAGACTTTTAGCGAAGATTTGGTGAGTCTTCTCCTATATTCAGAGGATGTATTTATTTTCCTTTTGCGTTATTTTGAGTTATTTTCTTGAAATGTGGTAGCCATGACCTGTCATGGTACCTTCTTAGACAATAGCTGTAGAAGCTTCATAGACATAGACAGATGATGGTTGATGATTGGGTTTCTTTTCCCCTTTCTATACTTTTAAACTAAGTCCGTTTCTTTAATCTTATTTTCATGTGATGGACTTTAGATGAGTAATCTTGTAGCCCACTGATTGTTAAGGTCATTCTTTGATATCTTCCTCTTATTGGCTGATTGAACGAATATGATGAGACTAAGTGGTTCACTTGGGGGCTAGCAATAGTCTCCGAGTGCCAGTTACGTCTAGGGCACTCTCCTGGGGTGTGATAAACTTGGTATCAGAGCACAGGGTTTGAGTGTTCTGGGAGCCTATAGAGCCGTGTTTAGTAGAGTCTTGTTTATGGGTATGTTTTGCACCACACTTCATAAGAAGGAGGCTATAGGGCATTAGGAAGTGTTATCCTTTGTCTATGATCTAAATTTGTACGATAGAGTTTAACTCTATGGAAATCCCATTCTAATTCGTGCGTTACACATTTGCAAAAAATGTCGCCAAAACGAACAACTGCTTAGAGAGATGCCTCAGCCCAAACTGTTGAGAACCCCCAACGAGAGGTCCCAGCTCAGACAGAGTCAAGGAGATGAGGACGGCCTGCCAGGACTATTCAAGTCCCACAGGTGCCCCCTGCACAGCCCTAGATAGCTCCCGCCGCCAAGCAGTTTAAAGGAGCTATTACTATGCTGACTCAACTAGTGACCTCCCAGGGTAACAATCGGGGTCCTCAAGCTCCTAGCTCTAGCTCATAGGAGTCCTTAGCTACAAGCTGACTTAGAGATTTCGTAAGGATGAACCCGTCAGTATATATGGGGTCAAAGGTTGAGGAGGACCCACAGAACTTCATTGATGAGATGTATAAGGTCTTGAAAGCTATGCATGCCAATGAGATTAGGGAAGATGAGCTTGCCTCCTACCAAATGAAGGATGTTGCAAATGTCTGGTATAACTAATGGGAAGATAGAAGCGGTGAGGATGCTGAGCCTGCAGAGTGGGAGGAGTTTGAAGCTACTTTCCTTGACCATTTCTTTCCTCAAGAGTTGAGGGAGGTGAAGGTTGATGAGTTCATGAACTTGAAGCAAGGAGGGATAACCATTAAGGAGTAAAGTCTTAAGTTCATCGAGCTGTCCATATATGCTTCAGAGATTGTCCAAGACATGAGGGCAAGGATAAGGAAGTTTGTGTCTGGCCTGGGCAGACATATGCAGAAGGAGTACAAAGCAACGTTGTTAATTCTCGGCATGGATATTTCCAGGACTATGGTGTATGCCCAACAGGCAGAGGATAATAAAAGAGATAGAGAAGAACAAATGAAAAGGAAAGTGAAATCAGTCAGGCATGAGCCTAGCCAATAGAGACAGAACAAGGGTGACAAGTCCTATTTTCAGAAAAGATCATCTCATCATGCACCCTCTGTAGAGAGTGCACCTGTCCAACCAAATAGGTATGATTAGAAGTCTTATGGTTACCAGAATTACAGGGCTCAGGGTGCTCAATCTCAAGCTAGTGTGGCCTAAGGTGCTAAGGGAAATCCACCTTATGACAAGTGTGGTAAGTTTAATCTGGGTGAGTGCCGTATAGGTGGGGATGATTGCTATTTATGTGGACAGACTGGTCACTTCTAGTTTGAGTGTTCGAAGAAGACAAGTTGAAGGGAGCAGCAGAGCAAAGGCCTCCGCAGCAACCCCAACTGGAAATTATCAGAGGGGTACTACTATAGGTACAGGAGGCGGCACGAACAGTCTTTATGCTATGGGTAATCGTCAGGACCAGGAGGCAGCACCAGATGTTGTTATAGGTATGCTTCGAGTCTTTACTTTTGATTGTTATGCATTGCTTGACCCGGGTGTCACTTTGTCTTTTATGACTCCCTACGTTGCTAGTAAGTTCGAGATTCTCCCAGAGTGTTTGCTTGAACTTTTTTCTCTTTCCGCTCCTACTGGGGAGTCTATCTTAGCTGAGAGGGTTAATAAAGACTGCATATTATCCATTTATCACAGAGACACCCTGGTTGACTTGGTAGAATTGGAGCTGGTTGACTTTTATCATGCTTGTTATGCCTTTGTTGACTATATAACTCGGATTGTTAAGTTTCACTTTCCTAATGGAACTGTCTTACAGTGGAAAGGGAGTTCTGTTGCACCTAAAGGCAAGTTTGTCTCTTATCTTAGAGCTAGAAAGTTGATCTCCAAGAGTTGTATTTATCACCTCATACGAGTTAAGTCCGATGATGTTGAGTCTCCAACTCTTGAGTCATCCCTGATTGTTAATGAGTTCCCTAAAGTGTTTCCTGAGGATCTGCCGGGAGTCCCTCCTGATAGGGAGATTGACTTTGGGATTTATGGCTCCCCGAGACCTAGCCTATTTCTGTTCCACCCTATAGAGTAACCCCCGATGAATTGAAAGAATTGAAAGAGCAATTGAAAGACTTGTTAGAGAATAGTTTCATAAGTCCTAGTGTCTCTCCTTGGGGTGCTCCTGTCCTCTTCATGCGTAAGAAAGATGGGTCTCTTAGAATATGCATAGACTACTAGTAACTGAATAATGTCACAATAAAGAATAAATATCCGCTCCCCAGGATAGATGATCTATTTGACCAACTTCAGGATACTACTTACTTTTTCAAGATAGTCCTCAGTTCGGGTTACCATCAGTTGAAGATGGGGGAAAGTGATATTCCAAAGATAGCCTTTAAGACATGGTATGACCATTTTGAGTTCTTGGTCATGTCCTTTGGGTTGACTAATGCACAGACAATTTTAATGGATTTGATAAACAGAGTATTCAAATTGTATCTGGACACGTTCACGATCGTTTTTATTGATGACATCCTGGTGTATTCTAAGGATGAAGAGGAGCATTCTAATTATCTTAGAGTGGTTTTGGAAACTCTCAAAGAGCATGAGTTGTATGCGAAGTTCTCGAAGTATGAGTTTTAGCTTAAGTCGATGGCCTTCCTAGGCTATATTGATTCGAGGGATGCTATTCGAGTGGATGCCCAGCAGATTGAAGTGGTTAAGAACTGGCCTAGACTAACATCTTTGATGGGAATAAGAAGTTTCTTAGGATTAGCAGGCTAATATCGTAGATTCGTTGAGGGCTTCTCTTCTTTGTCTGCACTATTGGCCAAGCTAACTCAGAAAAAGGTCAAATTTCAGTGGTTCGACGAATGTGAGAAGAGTTTTCAAGAATTGAAGACTAGACTGACTACAACACCAGTTTTGACTTTGCCCAACGGGACGGGAGACTTTGTGATATACTGCGATATATCTAGAGTTGGACTGAGTTGTGTGCTAATGCAGAGAGTGAAGGTGATAGACTGTGCTTCCAGACAATTTAAGATCGATGAGAAAAACTAACCGACTCATGATCTCAAGTTGACAGTGGTGGTATTCACACTTAAGATCTGATGTCACGATTTGTACAGAGTGCATGTGGACATGTTCACTGACCACAAGAGTTTGCAATACGTATTTAATTAGAAGGAACTCAATCTGCGGCAAAGGAAATGGTTGGAGTTGCTCAAGGATTATGATATGAGCATCCTCTACCACCCAAGTAACACTAACATTGTTGTTGATGCTCTTAACAGGTTGTCTATGGGTAGCACTGCCCATGTAG
Source organism: Solanum clarkiae (assembly GCA_011800125.2). Lineage (NCBI taxonomy): Eukaryota > Viridiplantae > Streptophyta > Magnoliopsida > Solanales > Solanaceae > Solanum > Solanum clarkiae. Next base: position 9,230 of record JAABOM020058734.1, read on the forward strand.
AGGAAGGGAAAAAAGAATTGGCTAACGAACTCTATAAATTGGCTCGACTGGGAGTGCAAATTGAGGAGACAATGAAGGCGGGGTCAATGTTCAGAATGGTTTTGCTTCATCTTTAGTATCAGAATTGAAGGAAAAGCAAGACCAAGACTCTATCTTGTTCCAATTGAAAGAGGCGGTTCACAAGCAAAAGGTGATGGTTTTCTCCAAAGGGGAGATGGGGTGTTGATATACCAGGGTAGATTATGTGTACTCAATGTTGATGGTGATCAAGAAAGAATTATGGCCGAAACTCACAGCTCCATATATTCTATCCATCCTGTTCCACCAAGATGTACCACAACTTGAGGGAAGTACATTGGTGGAATGGAATGAAAAAGGATGTTGCTGAATTTGTCTCTAAGTGCCCCAATTGTCAACAGGTTAAGGTTGAACATCAGAAATCATGTGGATTGGCTCACAATTTTGAAATTCCTGAGTGAAAATGGGAGATGATCAATATGGATTTCATTACCGGCTTACCAAGGTCCCGGAAGCAGCATAATTTGATATGGGTGATTATGGATAGGATGACTAAATCAACCCACTTCTTAGCAGTCAAGACCATTAATACGACTGAGAATATGCCCACTTACACATTCGTGAGATTGTGAGGTTGCATGGGGTTCCCTTGTCCATCATCTCGGACAGAGTGGCTTAATTCACCTCCCAGGTTTGGAGATCTTTACATAAGGGATTGGGTATAAAAGTGAATCTGAGCACAGCCTTCCTCCCTCAGACAGATGGACAGACGAAGTGCACCATTTAGACCTTGGAGGATATGTTGAGAGGTGTGTCATTGACTTCAAGGGGAATTGGGATTATCATTTGCCATTGATTGAATTCACGTACAACAATAGTTACCATGCCAGTATCTAGATGGCCCCTTTTGAAGCTTTGCACGGGAGGAGATATAGATCACCGATTAGCTAGTTTGAGGTTGGTGAAGCTGAATTGATTGGACTTGATCTAGTCCACCAGTCCATGGAGAAAGTGAATGTCATCAGAGAAAGGTTGAAGATAACGCAAAGTCATCAAAAGTCTTACACTGATGTGAGGAGAAGGGACTTGGAGTTTAAGTTGGATAATTGGGTGTACTTGAAGGTGTCACATATGAAGGGTGTCATGAGGTTCGGTAAGAACGGAAAGTTGAGTCCATGCTATATTGGACCCTACTAGATTGTGAGGAGGATTGTGAAGGTCGCTTATGAGTTAGACTTTCCTTCCGAGCTAGACGGGATCCATCCTATATTTCATGTTTCGATACTGAAGAAGTGTTTGGGAGATCCTGCTTTGACAGTCCCTATCGAGAGTACTAGAGTAAAAGATAGCCTATACTTTGAAGAAATTCCGGTCCAAATCTTTGATCAACAAGTTCATAAGCTGAGGAAGAAGGAGATTGTCTCCGTCAAAGTTCTATGGAAGAACCAGTTCATTGTGGAAGTTATATGGGAAGCCGAGGAAGCAACGAAAATCAAATACCCGCACCTATTCGTGCCAAATGACGATGATGTCGAAGGTAATATCCCTATCCTTAACATAACTAAAATTCCCATTCTCGAGTTGATGTGTTGATTCTATTCTTGAGTCTAAGATAAAGATATATAAGTGATGGATAGTTGAGAGTTCGAGAATTTTCGAGACAGGAGTGAGATGAGTTTTGAGTCTACTCGTGCTTTCATCCTACCTTTTCTCATCATTCGAGGTTGAATGATCCCAAGGGGGAGATGATGTAACACCTCGTAAAATTATCGAAGTTCCCCTAGAATGTAATCGTGCGCATAACATGTCTTCCAAAGCTATGATGGGAAATCTGAGATTCGATTTGCGATCAGCGTGAAAAATTGAGTGGGGAGATGGCCTCGACTTGATTTTAGCGTAATTGGATTGAAAAATAATTTTCGCTAATTAATTCGGAAACAGTGTTAGTCCGTGCCCCTGGCGCGACGCAGATGGGGCGTGGAGTGTCACTTATATATTTTTTAAATTTTTGACAGGAACTTGAAATATAATAAAATAGCGAAAATAAACATGTCCATTCCGCTGACGCGATGTAGACATGTGTTTGCGTAATGTAAATTTTTAATTCTTTTACAGAAGGGCTTTTTGGTCATTCCCACCCTATCTTAAATACCAAAACGTATTTTAAGTCCTTTTAATTGTAAGAAGGGTTTCAGAAATCCATTATCTTCAATTTCTAAGTGCGTAAGTTCTAAGAGAAGAAGAAGAGGGGGCTTGGAGGTTGATTCCTTGTAGAAGATTAGTAAATTCTTCATCCCAGGTATGTAAAGGCTACCCAAAACATGAGATTGTTCTCCCATGTGCCCTATTGAATGTAGTAGGTTGATAATTGAAAGTGATGAGTCTTGTTTCACAAAATCTTGCATGTTATCTTGAAAGCTACTATTAATCTACATATATTTTCTTGAATTGATGATCATCATAACTTGAATTGCTTGCTTAATTGATTGTTTGAACTATTGTATAAATTATACATGTGTAATTGCTGAAGATTGCATGAATGAAGCTACGAGTTGATGTCTAGAGCCTTGATTATGTAAGTGTGCTTAGGCGATTTGGTCTAGGTCTTAAATTGAGTGAGTGTTGATGGTAATAGTGATAGAACAGATTGAGAATAAGACTCTTAGGGTCTTCCAAAGATTGAACTTGACATTGTAACAAACGTCTTTAATTCCTAGAATTGATAGATGACAAGGTGAGTTGATGTCCTAGTCTAAGAGAGAGGCTGACTGTGCAGGCCTTTTGATGTTGATAGACTTATGAGAATGTCGAGTCATGAGAGGAGTATTGAGCACTGAAATAGGTAAGAATGAGTCTCACTTGCATCCATTAACTACATGGCCAATGTAGGAGGGGATTAGACCGTAAGAGTGGATGTTTCCTCAGTCCTGAAAGAGGACTTGATAGATTTATGGATTCACTGATAGGTGTCGTACTTTACCCCTGCAAGGTACTGGACAAATATGGTAATGACATCACTTCGTTGTATCATCACCGGCTCATAGGTGATGATTTTTAGTTTGAGAAATGCGAATATAGGTTCCAAGTTGATAGTACTCTAATGTGGATGTGATGGTATGAGTCTTGATTGATGGTGATGTGATAGTGTACTATTCCTTATTCTTAGTTGAGGTTGAGTAACTGATGGGCTAATGTCATTTCATATTGTCTTTCCTTTACTATTTACTTTAGCCCGTTTTATATATAGTATATTCCACGTACTAATGCCCTTTGGCGCTGCATCTTTTCATGTTGCAAATTTAATAGATAGAGGACTCTAGCAGGTGAACTGTTGAGGTTCACAGACTTTCGGTCAGAGACTTGGTGAGTCCTCTCTTGCATTCGGAAGATGTCTTTATTTCCCTTCCGCATTGTTTTGAGTTATTTTATTGAATTATGTTAGTCATAGCCTATCATGGTACTTTCTTAGACAATAGTTACAGAGGCTTCATAGACACAAACAGATGATGGTTGATGTTGGGACTTCTTTTCCCCTTTCTCTACTTTTAAACTAAGTTCGTTTCTTTAGTCTTATTTCATGTGATGGACTTTAGATGAGTAATCTTGTGGCACACTGATAGTTAAGGTTATTCTTTTATGTCTTCTGCTTATTGACTGATTGAATGAATGTGATGAGACTAGGTGGTTCGCTTGGGGGCTACCAATGGTCTCTGAGTGCCAGTTACGTCTAGGATACCCTCCCGGACGTGACAATCTCTTCATCTCCCTTTTTTCTTTATGAAAGTACGTATGGTTATCTCAATTAACATTCTATTTTGATTATTTATTTTATTCTAACTAAATTCTTTTATTAATTGATCACAATGAGTGCGACTTGCATGCATGTGTATTTGCTGAGTTTTATTAGTAATGAAATTTTAAAATTTCAGGTTTTTATGCAAACTACCATCGGCAGAGGTATGGAATAATACTCTAACAATATAGTTAACAAAAGCATAGTGATTGTGCAATACGTGAAGTGAGGTGATTGGTAGGTTGCTAGCAAATTTAGTGGACCTCGTTTATCAAGAGAGTTTATTCTACTCCGAGGCTAAGAAGAAAGACAATCGCCAGATACATGAACATATACCATTTTTTGTATGGATATATTGGATTTAACTTCACCTCAATTATTTTTTTTTGGGTTAAATTTGTTTGGACAATACAATAGTTCAATTCTTTGGATGTGAATTCCTAAAGATGATTTTTGCATATGTTATATGTATGATTATTTCAAGAATAATTTATACACATCATATATGCTCTCTCTCTCTCTCTCTCTCTCTCTATATATATAT
>JAABOM020058735.1:0-13583 GCA_011800125.2 Solanum clarkiae
GAAACATCTCCGGATTGAGTTTCAACTATTGGTAAGGCAGTCATACTTCCTTCACCTAAACTAGAACTTAATTTAGCGGCTCTTTCCAAAAGGCGTGAATGCAAATAAAAAACATCTCCTGGATAAGCTTCACGACCGGGCGGTCTTCGTAATAGAAGAGACATTTGGCGATAAGCTTGTGCTTGTTTGGAGAGATCATCATAAATGATTAAAGTGTGTCGTTCACGATACATAAAATATTCAGCCAGAGCTGCTCCTGTATAAGGAGCAAGATATTGTAATGTAGCAGGGGAATCCGCCGTTTCGGCTACCACAATAGTGTATTCCATCGCTCCCCTTTCCTGTAAAGTAGTTACTACCTGGGCCACAGAAGACGCTTTTTGCCCAATAGCTACATAAACACATATTACATTTTGACCTTGTTGATTGATAATCTATCTGTGGCTACTGCTGTTTTACTGGTCTGTCTGTCCCCAATAATTAATTCTCGTTGACCACGTCCTATAGGGATCATTGAATCAATAGCAATAAGCCCGGTTTGAAGAGGCTCATATACGGAACGGCGTGAAATAATACCCGGGGCGACAGATTTAATTAATCGAAATTCATAAGCTGAAATTTCACGTCTACCATCAATAGGTTTAGCCAGGGCATTTACAACACGACTCAAATAGTATAGAACCAGGGTCAATTAATGCATATACATTATGTGAAAAGATGGAAAATGTACCTGTGACCATATCAGGTGAAGCTTCCAAAGTTTGCTGACTCCCTAGAGCATAAGTGTGATTCTAGACTCCGCTAGAGCTAGCGAGCCCTCTAACACCTCTACCACGACCCATAGGTTCTTGTTGACCCCTACCTAATGGCGGAACTAACGATGATGATGCAATAGCTAACCCAGTAGATTGTGCTATATCACCCATACACCTCCTCGGGCAATCTTTTATTATATGCCCTGGCGCACCACACTAATAACAAGAGTCTGTCCCAACATGACATATACCTAAATGAATTCTCCCACACTAGTTACAAGGTTGTCTAGGTGTCATTTGCTGGCCTGCTGAATATCCCGTTGTCCGGGCACCTTGCCCTTCACTTCTTGGACCAAACTGATTTCTCCTAGACTCCTGAAGTTGTAGTGGAGAAATAACTGCAGAGTAGGAGGATGATAGCCTAGGCAGTCTATTAGAAAACCGAGGCCTAACCTCCCCTTGGGGAGGTATAAACTGCCTTGTAGACCTGGCCCTCTTGGACTACCCCTTGTATAACTCTTGTGTCCTTCTCCTTTTCCTCTGATCCTCTAATTTCTCTGCAAAAGCCTGCATTCTCACTATATACATGTCTTTGTTCAAGGAAGTAATGGTACAGTCTTGACCAGATACATATCCAATCTATCCACATATCGATGAACTCTATCTTCCATAGTAGCAACTACATTACGAGCATACCTGGCCGGGGAATTAAATTGAAGGCTATACTCCCTCACGCTCATATTCCCTTGGTGGAGATTCAGGAACTGATCTACATGGGCCTCTCAGATCTCTAATGGCAAGTAATGGTTAATAAATTCCTCTTTGAACTCCTTACAGGTAGTTGGAGGTGCATCTATACCCTTAGATTGCTTCCAAGCTTCATACCACAATATAGCCGCACCCTTCAACCTATATGTCACTAACTCGACAGCTTCTGTACCACTCACCTGCATAACATCCAAAGTGCGCAGAATCTTATCAATAAAGTCTTGGGGTCTTCATTACGATCTGACCAAGTGAAGGATGGAGGGTCCAAATTAAGGAAATCACGTATCCTCGTGCCAGCTGCCCTATTCGCACCACATGCACCTATAACTGGACCTTCCTGCCTTTGACCTTGGCCAGCAACTATACGGGTCAATAGTTGGACTGCATTTCTCAGATCCTGCACATTAACATCAATAGGTTGTTCTGGGGGAATTTCACTACTTCTGGGTTCATCAGGAGCTGGAGGAGTTGGAGAGGTCTGTGACAGAGACTCCTCTTGAACCTCATTTCGTTGTCTCACTTGACTGGGTATATCAACCACCACTTTTACTCCTTTTCCTTTACCTTTGTTTTGCCTGGTTTCTGGCATACCTATTATACAAAAAAATTTAGGGGTTAGACACAATCTACCTATTACACTTAGCTCTATGGCACGATCTAAAGAATGAAAAGAAAGTAACAACTCCTAAATGCCACATAGCCTCTTTCTTATAAATGTGGTGCACAATACATCGATAAACAAGACTCTACATAAACAAGACATTGTAGACTCCCTAGGATGACCCGCTCTGATACCACTTCTGTCACGCCCAAAATCCCGTTAAGGCGGACTGGCACCCATTGTCGATAAGGCTCGAGATAAAAATCTGTATTTATTCGCTTTCTGTACATACTGTAAGGGATTCCTACGTTCAACATGTCTTTAAGAAAGTAAACAGTAATAACAAGCCACAAGGAAATGAATATGGCTAGGCCATTGGGGCCACGGTGTCTAAAATACGAGATATGACCATACTTTAATTTACATGGTCTACGAAGCCTCTAGATAAGGAAAAGTATCTGATAAGGGTCGGGACAACCTCGACTGACTGTACAACACAAAATATAAACTCTAGACATGCAAAGCTCCAAAGCAACCTGGATCTTGGCAACAACAACAGGAAATCCTGTGCTCCTACTGGGGAGAGCTACTAGCACCTGTACCTGCAGCATGAAATGAAGGTCCCCCATAAGGGACATCGGTATGGGATAATGTATGCAACATACAAATAGGTGGCATAACGTTACGTCTCTTTGCCACATTTTGACGTCGACAATTCCAAACCTGTTTCAACTTTACCCAAATTGTCCACATCATATCTATACATAAAAAGAGCCTTAAAACAGTCTAAGAAAAATACCAAAGTAGTCATTAAGGATGTGAGCAAATAGCCTCCGATCCAACAGCCCACAAGTTCGTATTAAGAACACAATTGTGATATCCTATAAGAACTCACTTTTGCGGACTATAAAAGTGGTGCAGTAGCCTTTATGCATCACTTAAGAACCAATAATCCTTAATAATAGTAGCCTACCTTCATAATCAATCCAACCAAAAAGAGAAAAGCTTCCAAATAAACAAGAAAAATGTATAACAATATTGGAACGCATGCTGTCCAAAATTTTCAGCATATACCTAACCAATATAATCTCTTATTTTTCATGAAGAAACCATACTAAACTTATAACCATAATCACTTACCTTTACCTTCAAATTTGAGGGCCTCCTTAAGTACCCTAAAAGATTCCTTTGGCTGTTTTACAAAGTCAAGAAAGGGTTGAGAGAAAACTTGGAGAACAATCTGATTTTTTTTGTTCAACATTATGAGAGCTGTTTTAAACCTTTTTTATAGGGGCAATTTGTCCAACCTACTGAGGAATTTTTAGCTTTACTTTACCAAGCTGGTGATGTATCTCCTTTATCCTTTCACTTGGGCTTTATTGGGTTCAAATTAGTTGGGCCTTGGTTGCCCATTTCTCCCTTTTCTCCTTACCTAGTTTTGTGCCCATATGGTTAATTGGGTTGTGATGTACTTGGGCCCTTTTTATATTCTTCTTAGGCTGAAAATAAATCTCATTTATGATTCTAAAATATGGGCTAAAGTTACACCCTTAACACAGAATTTATCCATATTCGAACTTGGACAATTTCGACGTCGGACCTCGTCTCTGTTTAACCTAAGCAAGTAGGTGACTCACCTACTAGCTTCCTACATCCTACATGCACCTTACTTCTGTCACTTCATTTTAAGGCCATGATCTCCTCAATTAATCTTAAAACTTATTTACACTCGACCCTCTTTAGTGTTCAACATAATATCGCCCTTTAATTGGAGATTCAAGCATTTTTAAAAATTGGTGCTAATTTGACCAAACCATATCATGTTTCATTTTCATAGTACTAGTATTGTAAGATGTGGCGTATTACAACATTCCCAAATATTTAGACAATATTTCATCTCCAAGTTTCAAGTTCCAAAATTCATCTAGATATTAGGGTTCTCGTTCAAGCTTCAAGTTTCCATCTCCAATCTTCTTCAAGGTTTCTCCAAAGCTAAGGTATGTGGGTTTCAACCATTGGGTCCTTTCACCCATGGTTCCCAAGCTTCCTTTGACCTAAAACTGCATAATTTAAAGTTGACTTATTCATGAGTCTTACTTATAATGAATTTCACTGCACACTATGTTGTGGTTTCATGAAATTATGATTTTTTTAGCATATTTTGAGCTATGAATCTAAAATCTATTGTGAGCTTTCATGAAGGTTTTTGATGTATAGTTCTTGAGGGTGTTACCAAGTATTTATTGATGGTCTTACACTGAATTTTCTAGTATGAATCTGCTCTTGAATTGCGTGGTTTTATACTAGCACAACACACCGGTCAAGTGTTTGATAAAATGTCCAGGTTATGATTTCTTGAGAAATTGAAGGTCTAATGCATGTCTTATGAGTTAAATGACTTTATGATGATGAAAGGAATGTATATATGTGATATTATCTCTATAGTGTTGGGAATTGACTAAGCCTCACTCAAGAGGTTGTAGGCCCGGGTAACTAATTGAGGGGTTCGTACCTCGGTCGCCTCACTCGGGAGCTGGTAGGCTCGTGCAACCATGTTGATGGGTTTGTACCTTGATAACCATGTTGGAAGATTTGTACCTCATCAACCATGTTGAGGGGGTTGTACCTCATCAACCATGTTGAAAGGTTTGTACCTCATCAACCAATTAAGGAGTTTGTACCTCATTCGCCTCTCTAAGGGGGTGCTAGGCCTTGGATATTCACTAATAATGGTCACCCCTTATACATGTATTATGTTCTTTATAGGCATTGTTTACTGCAAGTATCTTACATGCATGCCATATTGTTATATGCTACTCATTGCCAAGGCTTATGTATTTTGATTATGTTACTTATCTCTTGTTGCATTGAACCTTACATACTTAGTACATTCAAACGTACTAATATATACTCTATGCCTATATGATGTCACCATCTAGGAACCAGATTCTCACTTGAGCATCCTTCTCCACGTGGCTAGTACGATCTCCCAAGCTTGTTGGTGAGTCCTCCATTCCAGGGACGATATTTATGATCTCATGCTATGCTCTATAACTATCTTTCTTTTTATGTATGTATTGACTATGAGGGTGAGCCTAGTTGCTTGCCTCGGCCCCCACTCTTATCTATGTAGTAGAGGTGTTGTTAGACATGTTATGTATCTATACTTTGAGACTTGACTATCTTGTTCTGTGATATTTATGTTGTGAAGTTTCCCCTTAGTTCCTTTTGCCCTTACTTCTAATATATTATGTCATTTACTTGTATCCGCGACCAAGAAAGTGTGATGATATTTTAAGAGGCTTGCTTGGGGTCCCCTCGGGTTCCCCATGTGTCGTGTCACGTCTGTTCCCTAGGTTTGGGTCGTGACAGTGTATTTTAAGGTGTCACCCATGAAGGGTGTCATAAGGTTTGTAAGAAGGGGAAATTGAGTCCACATTATATTGGACCATACCAGATTGTGAGAAGGATTGGGAAGGTTGCTTATGAATTAGACTTGCCTTCCGAGTTAGATGGAGTCCATCCGGTGTTCCATGTATCAATGCTCTGCCTTAGCAGTTCCTATCGAGAGTATGGGAGTGAAGTATAGCCTATCTTATGGAGAAATTCCAATCCAAATCCTTGATCGACAAGTTCGTAAGTTGAGGAACAAAGAGATAGCTTCCGTCAAAGTCCTATGGAGGAATCAATTTGTTGAGCAACCTACATGGGAAGATGAGGAAGCGATGAAACTCAAATACTCGCACCTATTTATTTCAAATGATGATGATGTCGAAGGTAATGTCCCTATCCTTAACGCCATTGAAATTTCTTTCTTTGACTTGATGTCTTAATCTGATTCTATTTCCAAGTCTAAGATAGAGATAGATAAGTGATGGATAGTTGAGAGTTCGAGAGTGAGGAGTGAGATGAGTTTTGAGGTCACTTGTGCTATTCTACTTTTACTCATCATTCGAGGACGAATGATCCCAAGGGAGAGATGATGTAATACCTTGTAAAATTATCGAAACACCCCTAAAACATAATCGTGTGCACAATGCGTCTTCCAAAGCTCTTATGGGAAATTCGAGATCGGATTTGTGATTAGCACAGAAAATCAAGTGTGAAAATGGTTTTCGACCCGATTTAAAAGCAACCGAGTTTAAAATTTATTTTTGCTAATTAATCGCAAAACAGTGTTGATCTGCGCCCCTGGCACGATGTGGAGGGGGTGCAGACTAACACTTACATTTTTTTTATATTTTTGACTGGAAATTGAATTTTCAAAAATTCACGAATACACTGGTCTGCACCCCTGGCGCGTCGCGGACCAGAGTACCAATTTTCACTTTTTCTTTTAAATTTGAAGAAGGGTATTTTGGTCATTCTTAACCTATTTTTAAGTCCAAAAATGTATTTTTAAGCCAAAATTGGTATTAAAGGGTTTCAAAAACCCACATTCTTCTAACTATAAGCAAAGATTCTAAGAGAAGAAGAAGACATAGCTTGAGGGTTTCCAAGTTCAAGGCCAAAATTTCCTTGAAGATTTGTACAATCTTCATCTCAAGCATGTAAAGGCCACTCAGAACATGGAATTATTCTTTCATGTGCCCCAATGCATGTAGTAGGTTGATAGTTAATAAGTCTTGAGTTGTAATTCTTGAAGATTTTCTTGAAACTTATCTTTAATTTTTATACAATATCTTAAATTGATGATCATCATATTTTGAATTAATTGTTGACATGTATTATTGTGTGATTATGTATTTATCCTACATGAATCCTCTATAAAAGACTTCAAGAATGAACTTACGGATAATGTCTAGAGCCTTGATTGTCTGAATGAATTGATTATTATGATCTGGATCTTGAGATGAGTATGTTGATGGATGAAGTTGATGGAATCAGTGTTCTTAGAGTCTAAATGAGGTTGAACCTTAGATTTGAGAGGAAGAACCTATTCCTTGAGTTGATAGATTGTTAGATGAGATGAGTTCCCTACCTGAAGGGGGGAGGGTTGATTGTATGACCAGCCTGATGATGATAGACTTATGAGCATATCGAGTCCTAGGAAGAGTATTAGTACTGAAATAGGTAAGAGTGAGTCCCACTCGTACTCATTAACTACGTGGCCAGTGTAAGACAGGATTGAACTGTGAAAGAAGATGTTTCCTTTGTCTCGTAGAGGACTTGAAAGACTTCTTTGGGATCCCCGATAGACTCGTCCTTTACCCCGGCAAGGTACTGGGCGGATATGACAATGACATCTCTTCATTGTATCATCATTGGCTCATAGGTGGTGATTGTCAGTTATAGAAACTCCCAGATAGGTTTCATGTTGATAGTACTTTCAAATTGATGTGATTGTGTGATGTCATCATGGATAGTGATATGATAGAGTTATATTCTTTACTCTGATTTGATGTTGAGTGATCTGAGCTGATGTCATTATATATTGTATAGCAATAAATGTTTACCTTAGTCCGTTTTATATATAGTACATTCCATGCTAACGCCCCTTTGGCGCTGCATCATTTTATGATGCAGATTCTGTAGATAGAGGACTTTAGCAGGCTAATCGTTGAGGTTCATAGATCCTTAGACAGAGACTTGGTGAGTCCTCCCTTTCTTTCAGAGAACATATTTATCCTTTATATCTATTTTGAGTTATTTCATTTGATTATGGTAGCCATGGCTTGTCATAATACCTTCGTAGACAGTAGCTATAGACGCTTCATAGTCATAGTCGTATGATGGTTGATGTTGGGGTTCTTTTTCCCCTTTTCCTTCTTTATACTGAGATTGTTTCTTTTACTCGTATTCTTTATGATAGACAGAGTTGATAGTTTATAGCCCACTGATAGTTAGCTGTTTCTTTGTTATCTTCTGCTAATGAATGGATTGATCGAATGCAATGAGACTAGGTGGTTCGTTTGGGGACTAACAATAGTCTCTAAGTGTCAGTTACGCCTAGGGTACCCTCCCGGGGCATGACATATATTCTTCCCAAATTTCACATAATGAGATTTCACTTGATATATTATTGTTATTATATCATTAATCATATTTAACATTGAATTGCAAAAATAATTTTCTTAGCTGAAAATAACCATTTAATATAATAAAGCCTTTAGCTAATTCAAATTCAGTTAAACTGTGGTTTTAAGATTCAAATATAATTTAATTAAATAAATAATAATTTTTTATTCTAAGGATTAGGAGGAAACCTTTAATTTATTAAAAGCTAGTGAATTATATCAATTTCGAAAAATAACAAGCACTTTATAATACAAAAATAAAAATGAAAGTAAAAAAAATTTCCTCCAAAAGATTTCTCTCTCATTATTTTATACCTAAATAACATATTTCCTTTCCTATTTTAATAAGTTAAGAATCTTACATGACTAGCACTTAAAAGGAAGTGCAAATACTCTAAAATTTAACTTTTACCTATTTTAATATTTATACTAATTTCATCTTTTTTTTTTTGTCATCTTGCTTGTAGGTATGTTCATCTTTCTTTAAAAAAACCTTTATATCATTTCATCTGATTTATCTTTTCTTTTTTATTTTGTTGTCACTTCTAATCCCTTGTGGAAGAATGAAGAAAGAAATAGATAATAAATTAGCAAAGTTGAATAGAAAATAGGGAAAATTTTCAAATGCTGATTGAAACTCAAGGTCGACAATCAAATGATTCTTTAATTGTAAGTAGATTTTTCCTATATATATTTCTTCATATATCATTGACTTCGTAAATATGTATTTCTTTTAAAAAAAACTATATTCAAATTAAATTGAATATTGTATTGTGTCCTTTTCGTATGCAATTTTTAATTTTATTGTAGCTTATGAAGGAGTGATGAAAGCATCAGGTCAAACAGGGCAAAAATTATTTTCTTTTTTCTTGTAAAGGAATATATTAGAGTAAAATAATATAAAATAATATTTTATCATTTTGGATAACATTGTTAAATATTTGTGAAGTCTTTTCACTAATATATTGCATTCGTTAGATAATGTTATGTATTTTCTACTATTTTTATAAATTTTATGTCAAATCGCAACTATATTATATGAATTAGTCGCTACAAATTTTTGGATTTGTAACAAAATATATATAATTGCCACACAAATAATAATATGTATATGTATATTTATTTTCATAGAAAAAAAATTAGCCACAACTTTTATCTTGTGACAATAAAGTGTGAGATTTTGGTTACGAAATTTTGAATTTACAGCTATACATAAATTCCTATAATTATTGCCACGTACAAATGACATAGCTAAAAAATTTAATTTTTTGTAGCATTTTTTTTAAACATACAATGATATATACTTTATAGCTAAATGTATGAATTTTTAGCTACATTATAAGAATATTTGTGGCAAATACATTAAGCTATAGCTATGAATATTTTTAATTCATAACTAAATATGAGTATTATTGCCACGAGATTAATTATAGAACTAGCCACCAAGTATATATTTTCGTGGCAAACAAATTGAATCTTTTTCCACAATACTACACCTCGTGGCTACTAAAGTAAAGATAACAACAAATTTTTTTTATCGTGGTACAAGGATAAAATAATTTTCTACAAGTATATATTTCATGACAAAAATTATTTTCATTGAAGCTACGATTAGTTTTTACTTTGTAGCTATAAATATAAATACTTAGCCATGGATCATGTAAACTCCGTACTTAACTATTAGCGATGCCACATCTTGCTACAAAAGCTACGAAAAAAATATTGTAGCTAAAGCATTTAATTACGAAAAAATTCTTATTTTTCTACAATGCATTTTATAGCTATAAGTTCATTTTCTTGTAGTGACCCTACAGGCTGTAAAAATTTATACGGGCCATAGAGGGGTGTCATAGAAGTTATCCCCAATCTTAAGCAATCCATTAAAGCCCGTTTAGGGGCCGTAAAATATTATACGGCCCGAATAAGCTTACATGGAGTCCGCCAACCTAGTTATCCTATTCCATTTTGGTTTTGTATTTTAATCATATAAATAGATTTTTTAGGTTATTTTTTGTACATTTTAGGAGACAACATAAAGGAACAGTAGAGAAGAAGTAGAGAGCTTGAGAAACACTTATAAAACTTTATTTTAACTTTCGATTTCAATCGTATGATTCTCATTAAAGAGTTTGGATTTCTTCTACTTAATTCTCTTGTGTAAATTCTTAATTATGTTATTCAAATTCATAAGTCTTGCATTTACACTGATCATGAGTAGCTGAATCCACAATTAGGATTGTACAAACCATGAAGAACTAACAATATAAAATTAGATAATTCATAATTCTTGAAAAGTGTACATGCATGTATTAATTAATTCTCTTCATATTGAATGCTTTATAATGGTGGCCAACATTAGAACCCACCCAGTGTTACTGACTAGATCAAGGTAGTTATGAACAGGAAAAGAGAGTAATTAACAGGATTCGATTGATGTTTCTAATCTAATCAACCGAACTGGGCCAAGGGGAAGTTGTACTGGAATAATAAGGGTTAGTAATGTCATACTACGGGATGGATCAAATCACGTAGTAAAATTCGCCTCTCGCTTGGGCCAAAGGGTTTGGTGAACTTAGCTTACCGTTCTGCGATACACACAGGAAAAGAATTCACTTATCTGGTAATATTGAATTGGGGAATCATAGGGAACACAACACCCTAGTTACTATTCGTACTAGTTTAACACTTGTTTTAGTGTAGGATTACTTTTCATAGTTGTCATAAAACGTCCTCTTCGGGGAGATAAGTTGGTTAATCAACCCGAATTGCATTGAATTCTTCTAAGTCTACCATATTCTCAGTGGAATTCGACCTTAACCTTTGTTAGGTTATATATCTTGACAATGACCGCTTTAGCCTAAAAAAGAATGTGTAGCTTGGGGGACATTAGTGACCATAGGAGAGGCGGAGGAAGTGGTGCTTGATCCTCATGGTTTTTTCAGGATTGGAGGTTGAAAATTGTGTACCTAACATAGGTCACTTGATTAGATGATTCTTGAGGAGGCTCATTGTACTCGTTATTCTATTCATCCAGGAGCGACGAAGATGTATCATGACCTGAGTCACCATTATTGGTGGTGTGGCATGATAAAGGACATCTCAGATTTTGTGTCCAAGTGTTTAACTTGTCAACAAGTATAAGCACCAACGACCAGGAGGCGAGTTTCAAAGGATGCCCATTACTAAATGGCAGTGGGAGCGGATCACCATGGATTTTGTGGTAGCTTTGCCCACTGCTCTGGGTTATTATGACTCTGTCTGGATAGTTATGGATCGATTGAGTAAGTTTGCCCATTTCATTCCTGTCAAAGTTAAGTATACAATAGAGAAGTTGGCTGAGCTTTACGTCAATCAAATAGATATACTATATGGTGTGCTTCTTTCTATCATTTCCAACTGAGGTTCACTCTTCACTTCATATTTTCAGAGGGTCTTAGAGCATGTTCAAGGCACTTAGTAGGATATGAGTTTAGCCTTTCACCATCATACAACCGGACAGTTTGAGTGAACGATTCATGTATTGAATGCTTCAAGCGTGTGTGATGGATTTTGGTTCCCATTAGGATCAGCACATACCCTAAGCAGAGCTCACCTACAACAATAGTTATCACTCCAATAATCAGATGGCACCATTTAAGGTTTTATATGGTAGGCGGTGTAAATCTCCAATTAGTTGCTTTAATTCTACTGAGATAGACTCATTAGATGCAAACTTTCTTACAAATGCTATGGAGCAAATCCATATGATTCAAGGTAGGTAGTTGACCGCACAGAGTTGACAGAAGAGTTATGCAAATAGGAGGGTTCGAGCCTGAATGTTTATGGAGGGCGATCATGTTTGGCTTAGAGTGTCACCCATGAAGGGTGTTATGCGGTTCAATAAAAAGGGAAAGCTTAGCCCATGATTCATTTGTCCATTTGAGATTTTGGAGCGTGTTGGAGAGGTGGGTTGTAGACTAGCTTTCGACCTAGCTTATCATCTGTGCATCCTGTGTTACATATCTCCATACTCCGAAAGTATGTGTCAGACGAGTCTCACATACTTTCATTTGATTCAGTGGTGTTGGGGCCACACTTATCGTTTGAGGAAGAGCCTATAGCTATTTTGGACTAGTAGGTTCAAAATCTTAGAACTAAAGAGATTGCTTCGGTGATGGAGTTGTGGAAGCACCATCCAGTTATAGAGGCGATTGGGAGACGAAGTTCGATATGCGTGCTAAATATCCTATTCTTTTTTATGCTTCGGGTACTTTCTTTTGCTTTATGTTTGAGGACGAACATGATTTTTAGTTTGGATAATGTAATGACTTGCTACATAATTTGAAGAATTAGTCATTAATGTGCTGTCAAAATACAACACTTTTGATAGAAAACATGGAATTTTATGTGTTCTCAAAAGCGATGTTTGTAGGTTTAATGTGTTTTTCTGTTTGTTTTGTAGGATTATAGGATTTTGCGTGATTTTGTGCAAAACACTACAAAAGTTAATTATTTGAGGACTTATGAGATACTCTATAGGTCGTGGATACTTCCATGAGCCGTAGGGAGTTTTTGTGAATAAGATATAGTGAAGGGCCTAGTTTCAGAAGTTGCATCCATGAATTATTAGAAGAGCCATAGAAGTTTTCACATTCGTGGACTGGTTTCATGCCTAGAGGATTAGAGTTTGAAGAGTTTCTGAAGAGCTATCAGACAAAACCCTATCGTAAGTCTAAAACAGCTTGTAGGAAGGTCTCATGGATTGGAAGCCAGTTTTTGAAGAACGCAGAGTTTGAAGCCCAAGTATGGGCCATGGATCTTCATGCAGCTCGTAACCCAATACATAGAAGCTGCCGAATCTAGTTTTTTTATTACATTTTGAATTTGTATTTTAATTATTATAAATACGTTTTTAGGTCTTTTTGATAGGGAGGCGCAAGAGAGAACTAAGAAACACTTTTGTAACTTCATATTTTGTGATTTATATATTGAAAACATTACATTGTGATTTCTTGTGAAGAATTTTGAATTTCTTGTTTTTAATTTCGTCATTGTAAGTGCTCGTTATGTGATTATACATAGCTAAAATTACAAGTAAGATTGTGGAAATCGTGAAGAACTAACAAGGTAAAATGGATAATCCATAATTCTTGAAAAGTGTGCATATAGTGAAATTTACTTCTCTACATACTATACACTAGAAAAGCTTATGATTGTCTAGTGATACTAAGAGCGCATTTGGCTTAACTGAAAAAAACTAGCTTTTAAAAAGTACTTCTAAAGCACTTTTTAAAGTACTGAAATTTATTTAAAATATAAGCAGTTATGTGTTTGGATAAATGTGATGTAGCTAAAACAAAGTTACTGACGTGTTTAGCACATAAGTGTTATTAAACACTTTTTTAAGTAAAAATGTTTGAAATATCCTTCCAGTTGTTAACATTATAAAAACTGATTACTTTA